>JBAIZZ010000209.1:96615-143995 GCA_037355905.1 Heliconius aoede | reverse complement strand
ACTAGGTTCTCGAGTTCCCTCTGTCTAAAAAAAATATGAAAAGAAATATATAAGATTTAGCAATTGTTTTTTTTATTATGATTAGACCGACGAGGCGAATACCTTTACATTCTGCTATCAGTAGATATTTCTGTCACTTGATACGATTATTATATTAAACTGTTTCAAATGAGTTCGTGCCTATTGGTGTCTATTCTTGCGTATTGTAGATAGATCCTTGGCGAGTGGTGAGTCCAAGTAGAAAATTCAATGACGTAATAAATTAGAATATTATCTGCTTAATATAATATTTGTAACATATAACAAACGACAATCAACAACGAATCAGGTGTGGAATAAATACGAAGTAGGTACTGCAAAGTTGGAAATAAACTTTATAAATATTAAAGTAAAGTAAATTTAGTTTTTCAACGCCGGTTTTTTCTTTGTTTTTGAGTGCGGGTTCGAATCCCGCGCTCAAATTTTTGTCTCCTTACACCAAACAACTCTTTAAAAATGTCAAAAATAATAAAATTATACATCGCTTGTGAGAGTGTGGCTAAAGTTTAAAATAAATGCTTAAATTTCGTTTATGCGTGCTGAAAAATTTTCATTTTCGAAATTATTTAGACATCTAAAAAATTTCGATAAAACATTACAATTTTCTCGTTGATTTAACATTGTCGTGACAGCGATTTTATTTACAGCCATTGGCAACTATCTATAGCTTTAAAATAATCTACCGTTCGAGTATTTTATATATATTGTGATAGAAGTTAGTTTTTTTTGCCATGTCCTGTGTGGTACAGGACGTCTTTTGTACGTATATATAATAAAATTCACTCTGTTCTCTCCTATTTGTCCATTTAGAGACCTGACACGCTATATAATGATGTTTGATTCCGCTAATTACAGCTGTATTATATCAAATATTTAAATATCATATTATCTTTAATGTGTACCACAAAGGCCTTAAGTTAAACAATAAAGATTAAAAAAAATCTATAAAATTATAGTCCGCGTAAGTGAATTTTATCTTATTGGCCTTTAGATTTATGTGACCTTAAGGGACTGGAGTGTTGCCTTTCCGCAGTATCATGAAAAGGTCGTAGAAGGAAAATGGCCGCGTCCGAGTTGATATAAACCGGTCACAAAAACACCCACATATGCCGAAGGTCAGGCACGTCCTTGAACTTGATAAGAAAATTAAATGTTTACAAAATATGCACTAGTTTTGTATTCTGACTTCATATGATTATTGTTCTCTAGAAAAATTTAATTATTAATCAAAACAAGTTGTATGAATTGACATATACGTGTAGATAGAGCTATGATATGATATATTTGTGCTCTGTGACATTTTAAAATTCAATCCAATATTAATATTTACGAGAATGAGCTATCTTTTGCCAATAACAAACAATTTTTGAATAACTATATATTTAAAGTCAATCATAATTATATTTATGAATATGAATGAAAGCTGATTAAATACAATATATGTATTATTTAGCTTCAACAGAACTAAATTGACATTGATAAAGTAACTAAATGTCTTAATTTTATGTTTCGTTCCATATAAAGTAAACAAGCTCGCTGCGGATGTATGAGTCAATGTCCAGCACAATGTAACTGAATCACCAGCCGTTTTTCACGCGAATTCCAAATTTAAATTATCCCGCCATTGCTTGATTGACATTTGGCTTTGTGAGTTTTTTGAATCGCGACGTCAAATCAAAGACTTTTGATGTTTGGCAAATAAATGGTTGCAAAAATGTCATTGATTTATAGTAATGTATAAATAAAATATTTTTAAGCGCACATAATTATTTATATTTTCCCCTTTCATTTGTATTTTTAAAAATAAATATCAAATACAAAAAAAATAAACATCTGGTAACATTTTGACAACTGTCCAAAAAACCAGCGTACGTATAATTCGATATATTATTGCCAGAACGAAAAATGTTTTGTTTCTGTCTAATGGCTGTGTACGTAATGTGCGTCACAGCGCGGCATCATGGCGTATCCGGCACTTGGCTCGGCGGAAGGCGCTTCAATTTGTTAAATTAAGCGCATTTGCTCGTTGCACAGATTCACTCGTGAGTGGATTATGAAGGATGTCAATGATTTTCGCGCATTGTTCCTTGTGAAGTATCTGTTAGGCACGGGATGGGTTAATCGCTGTAAACGGTGCCGCTTGTAATTACATGAGAACTCGTTCAGTCGATGTTCTATTGCACTCGTTTGTTTTATCTGTACTACGATATACTCTGTGTGAGCGCTATTAAGTGTAGTGCACACAGTAGTCATTGTTTCTCTTTTAAAATAAACAATCTAATATTGAAGCAAAAATAATATCGAAAAAAAAATATCTTATATTAATTCTTAAATCTAGAACTCCTTAAAAAATAAGGAATCCTTAGAATTAGAATAATTAAAAAATATCAATACAAATATAAAATAACACTCCACCATTGTCGTCAGTAGCGTCTCTGTGACGCAACTACTGTGCGTACGCGCCTGATTGCGCTGAATTAAGCTTCCGTCGACAGGATAAAAGCCCGGCCTCTAAACAATGCCAATCTGACCGACTATTCCACTCACTCTGTAATTGAATTGACTGACGATTTTTTTTTGATATTCGATCATAATACAACATTGTCTCAATAATGGGGCTAAATAATTGTATTGCTCTTGGTAATTAGGATGTATGTGCCTTTAGATTGAACCAAATATTCTTAAATTGGACTTAAAATATAATATTACACTTGAGTTGTGAGTGAGCGTAAATCGGTTTGTGATGGTTTTTTTAGCTTAACGCTGTATCCCGCACTCGTTACTTCGTCCCATTTTCGAGACGTTGCTTGTTCATCGGCGAAACTCGACGACACAATTAGTGTTGGTTTTCTAAAACAATAGGTCTAAATTTCAATAGGAAAATACCATAATATTATATTTGCGTTGTTTGGAATACGACAAAATGCACCGTCAACTCTGTATCATACCGTTAAATTAAAGATCTTTATGATATAGTATCATTCCCAGCAATAATAATAAAAAAAAACATTACGCTTTTTCGTCACTTAACAAATATTTAAAAAAAAAATATTCAATTATTATATATTTTTCGGTAATTTCAAGGTATTTAAACACACGTGATGGATATTTACGAAAAGTTTCTGGGCGATTTACGCCCAATCACTGTTCGCCCGCGGCGCCCTCGCTGTCAGCAGCAGCTCAGCAAATAACACCTGTAACCTTGGACTCTTACATACGTACCCCTACCGACTCTTGCAATGCAAAATAGTATAGACAATAAAGACAACAAGCTATTTTATATTTTAAATCGATCTGTTTGAACATTTTAATTTAATAGGACCCAACTCTCTTCTCGTTTTGTAGAGAATTTCTGAAATATATGCGTTATCCCAATATCATTACAAAGTTGTTTACGCAATGCCTCCGGAATTCGGCAGAAAGTGGGGAACGGAGTGTCTTAACACTAAGTTCTCTCTGCCTACCCTGCTGTGTGCGGAATACAGCGTGAAACTGATTTTTTAACTTTGTTGACAAAGTCAGTAATTTCATCATGGGATGAAATCCCTTTACTTCTTGTCCAAAGAGTAATATTATTGTCACAATGTTTTAAATTTGTATATATATGTTTTAGCTTCACGTTCTATCCTGAATGACGGGAGGTAGAGAGGGCCTAGTTTTTAAAATTAAACGTCTTAATGACGACCAATGAAATGGCTCTCCACTTTCCGTCCCGTTAAAGATATTGCTCTGATTCCTCGCCGGGTTTGTTTTTTTCTCACTTTACCTCATATTTACAAGGAGTGCGGGTTCGGATCCCGCCTTCAAATTTCAACTACGCCTGCTGAAATATTTTCATACTTTCATTTCAATTTCGAAATTATTCAGGCGTATTCTTGAAAATTTCTATGAAACGTTACAATTTTCTCGTTGATTTAACATTGTCGTGACAGCGATGCGTCAAATCGCATTTCGTCTTGCATATACGTGAGCACTTTTATTTACAGCCACTGGCATATATATATCTTTAAAATAATTTACCGTATAACTTTTTTTATTTATTATATATACGGAGATGTCGTAAGTGCTGTTTCTATCAAAAAAGAAATTCCTAATAATATTCCTAATAATAATTAAAAAAATGTTTTTTGATTATTATAAACCGCAATAAGTTTTATCAGAATTCACATTAATAACAATTTTCGCAACATATGTTACTTAAATATTTTAAATTTTAAACCATATGAAGCATTACCTCATTTAAGAACATTATGCTAATAATTTATTTAAGCTTAACCCCTATTGTAATACTGAATACTTTTACCATGTTCCGCCATCTGTCGTTGAATAGCGGAACTAAATATTGCGAAATTTAGTAACGGTTACTACGTCGTACTAAAATACGGTATAATAAAACATATTCTAATTAACCGCCTCACATTTACTACAAAGATTAACTGTAGAGATTATCTCTTCCTTTTATCTGGTATATTGAACACACCTGCCGTTTTAACCGATTTTAAATAACTGCCACTTCCATCCATCATGGAATGACAATTTACTGAATTATTATTGCAAACGGCATTAATTTACAATGTAGATCTAAATTAAACTTGTTTATGTTTTCTATCCATGTGTTAATTTGATATATGAATAATAGGAACGACAATAAATTAGCAAAAATTGAATATTCAATTCAGCTTTTAGTTAAAATTATTTCAAGTGAAACTTTGTATCATTGTTCAATTTTCACACTTCTTCTGAGCGTCGGGATCAATGGAGCAATCAGAGTTTGCGTGTCATGACCTGCCCCAACAAGCGGCCCACGCATTACGCACATTCTCATTATCGCGTTACACACGCTAGAGTAAAATGAGCTTATAAGTGGAATTGTAAGCGCCGGGTTTTGTTCTAGCATCCAATCATTATTTCAAATGTTATTGTAGAAAGCTCTAAAGAAAGCTAATACGTCAAGAACAATATAATATATTACGAACATTTTTTGTAAACCATTCTAATTTAGTAAAAATGAAATTGTGTGAATAAAACGTAGCTAAGTATATTCTTTGCGTATTATCGGTCCTAATTTGTATTTTTAATTTTACAAGCAAGGCCATTTTTTCTTTTTTAAAAATTTATTTAACAGCAGTCTATGCCCCTGCGCCACGACTGGTTGTGGGTTCGATTCTTACTCGAAGAGATGAAATATTTATTAAATTAATATTTTCATTTCTTCGCTCTGGTGTCAAGGCAAACCGGGGCGTTGAATCCAGAATTGGACAGAAAGTGGTTAACGGAGTTTCCTAACACTAAGTTCCCTCTGCCTACTCTGTTATGTGCGGGAAACAGCGGGAAGCTGAAAAAAAATAACATCACAAAATTCATAAATTTAAACCAATATCGTAAGTTTTTATAAAACTTTTAGTAGATATTTACCTGAACTCTCAAGCTGTGCGTTCATTTAAATTATATTGTGAAAGCTATTAAATAAAAGCTGTAATAAATCTTCTCAAATTATTTGAAAATTGATATTTTCTTGAATATATTACGCCATGTACGCCAACGTCAACGTAAACGTAGCATTTTACACTAGAAATTAGGTGCCCACGTTTTATCTATTCTAATTAAGTTGACGATAACCGGTTATCTACTTAACGCAGCTGCGACGTAACCGTCGCAGTTGTTGATGTGATGTAGGCGCTTATTATTCCTTAAATCATGTACACATTAAATCATCATCTGACCTCGCAAGGATAATTACAAGACCTGCAATTTGAATGAGAATAGATAGAGAGCTTTCGTGCGAGAGAGACGGAGAGAACAAATGTCGTGCGTTCTAACACAAAATAGGAGTAACGAACTAAAACGCCAGGTGTGAACCGATGCCATGTGCTCGGCAACAGAAACTACATTTATTTATACGTATCAGAGTATTCGTTCTATCTAGCGATTCCATATCGAATCCATAACAACTGACATTTGTGTGGCATTTCTCTTAATTCTCCAACTGTTCCTATTATAGCATTCTGATTATTACACTAAACTATGATACTTTTGTAGATAATTAATGTTTTTAGATCAATAAATTTAGACATTTATCAATTTTTAAAACATATGATTTACTTTAAAATCTGAAATTTCATTAGACCGCAGGAAAATGTAATTATTTTTTATGTAAAATATAAAAATTGTAACATTTAATTTTAATAGAATATCAAGTATATATTTTAAAGCATTTTTATTTATGAAGGCTATAGCAATTCGTGATATAATTAGCGCCATCTGTTAGAACATATTACAAGTTAGAAACGGTTGTAACACTGCCCTCTAGCGTCAAATAGCATTACTATTAGAGGTAGCAAAAGAGCTTGGATTAAAATAACGATAGATGGCGCTTTATAATAAACTTTTATTCAAACTGAACAAATTCTTCATAATATAATTTAATACTAAAATCACTAATCTGTCGCCATCTAACCCATCCATTGCATGATTGTCTATTAATTTTCCCTTATTTTGTGTTAACGTTCTGTTTATTTTTTACTTTATTTTGCTTTATGTTAAGTCTGTGGTGTGTCTTTGTAGCTTATTTTGGCGCCGGACGGGACGTTGCAGACGGTCAAGAGCGAGTCGCGGCGAGGTCGCGGAAGAGGGCGCGCTTCAACGACACCTGTGAGTAATTTCTTACTTTCCTTATTTCTTTTGTTTTATCCCTTCCTTTACCATTAAACATGTGTTTGTGACTAATCGTTATTAACACTTCAACATCTTACTTTAAACAGGTTTACTCTTTACAAATTGCGCGAATATTAAATATCTTTAACGAGTTTCAAAATAACATAATATTTTGGTTTAATTGAAGACTTGTCGTGTCAAAACAGAAAATCAATCTGCAACAGCAGGTGCGGTGACGTCGTAACACGTTATTATTCATTCTTCCAATTATTGCGTAATAAAGGAGAAATTGACCTGGAATTATTTTTTATTTAAAATTTGTAATGCAAATATGGAAGCTATAATTAGTAATTCATAATTAATGACAGACTTTCTATGATCGTTACAAAATTGGGCTACCAGCTGGAATCGAACGATCGAGGTCGCCGAAGTCGGGCAGTGATAAATCAACAAAAACCGGGTCGCTTTCGCTTTCCATCCGAATGTAGGAATAAAGTGTAACCCGCGTGTCCGCAGAAACAAACACCGTTCACTAATATTAACACCCCGTGCATCACTACGAGCGGGATTCGACGCGATTCAATGTACATTGCTGTTTTTGTGCCGACCCTGCAAACTCATATCGAATGATACAATGAATGGATACAACGTTATGAATAGTATCGTATTGCAGTCTGCCATTTCACAGCCTCCGGCCTGCCACCTGTAGTTCATTCAGTGGTGGATTTTGAATTGCAAATTGTAATTCAATGAGTGAAAATTTTCTCATTGTCAAGCTTTGTCCCCGTGTCACCCTTTCGTTTTTACAGATACCACATTTCTTCAGCTTTTTTATTTGTTTTTTAACAGCCTCTCTAGTTTATTTCATTTAGTAGATAACATTTTTCCTTGGAAAATACAATAATGTGCTTATAAACACGTAAGTACGATTGTAAAAAAAACTGTACTGTACGTTTCCATTATGATTTCACATAAACAGAAAACGATATGAATTGAAAGGGGTTGCCTATACTCGGTGCGTAGTGCTTAGAGCTCCCATCTACTTTTGCGTAGATATATGCCGTGCTAATGTTACCTTTAGATAGATCTGAACGGTGAAGTAGGTACAGTACTTTTCAATTTTCATTGTTATACTCTATTATTTGCAATGACGATTGTTTAAAAGCATATATTTATATTTCATCAAACAGTTAATACAATTATAAAAAAAATACAATTCTTAAAATATTTTTTAATGAAATTATTCTTTAACTCTATTAGAGACTAGACCATAAGCCATACTCACAACGATAACGTATGCTGTTGGGTAGGGTTACTAATTTTTGTTTTAATAATTATTTATGTATTTTATGAAGAAATATATTAATATTAAAAAAAAAACATTAAAATCTTAAAACAAGATATGGACAAAATTATTACACCCAGACTATCAGCTAATGTATTTTTCAATCATATAATTTGAAAAAAGGAAGAAGTCTAAAAGATGATGTTATTACTCGCATAGAGTAGTAACGTTACGGAAGTTTTCAGTATCTACACCCTACATATTTTTCGTCTCGTCTATATAAATCAATTTTTCATTGTATGTTTGAATTTATATTTTATTTGTCTGTTTTCTAGTGTTTTACACAGCTAAAAAGGTTTTTTAAAATAAATATTAATTCTACTTTTAACTGAAGTGTGAAATATATAGAGAACATATCTCAGTATTAGTACCGGTAGCATATCGATAACATACACGTAACGTAAAGTTCAAACTTTATTTTATTTCTAAAACTTTATTCACCTTGATAAGCTCCCTTAGTTTTTCGTATAAGATTGAGAGTAAAGTAAACTAATTCTCTCAAACATATGCGGGTGCATGAGTGAAGGTGTGCCAAAAATATTCTTTTTATATTTTTTTATTTCCACGCTGTATCCTGCACGTCGCAGGCAGTGCGTACCTGGGAACCTAGTGATAAGGTACTCCGTTCCTATTTGGACACTTTCGTTACTCACTTTTCCGAACTCAACGTCGTTATTTTATGATAAATTATTATATTAATTATTACACTAAGTAGGGATTTTGAAAAAAATTTCATCCATAGGGGTTGAAAATTTGTATGGATTTTTTATTGTTTCATCGTTTTTTAGAATTCACTCCCTAAATTGAAAATAATATCATAAATATATTTAATAAATATTTGTATAGTTCAAGCGGGCGAAGCCGCTCAGCGCGGCTAGTGATATATAGAATTCTTCCGTTACTGAGTGACTGCCAGACAAGGCACAGACGAAACTATTGTGTTAAGGTGATGAATTTGGACCATATTTACAATTTCTTCTATAATGTAAATATTATTATAAATATTATGTAAATATTATTATTATAAATTGGTCTTCTATTATAAATATAATATATTTTGAGGTGCAATTCATATTCTAGTCATACTTCAAGTGCGTTAGTCGGGGTCAAACTTAAATGTAAAAAAAATAAATTACAATTATCAACGCTGCCTCACTTTAACGCAATATCGTACCTAATTACATAATACTTGAACCCGCCGCGGCATGGTGTCTGTAAGCACGACGGTTGTAGATTCCATTCCCGTTCCAAAGGGTGAGGTATTTTCATTTATTCGCTCTGGTGACAAGAGAAAGCAAGCTGGCATGGAGTTCCACCACTAACATGTTACGTCTCAATAATTATTAATCATATAAAATAAGGGCGGAAAATCGAAAGCTTAATGATATGACACTAGTTTCTCTGTTTATCCTGCCATGTACAAGATACAAATCGAAGTTATATTAAAAAAACACTAAATCATAAATCAAAAGCCAAAATGAAAGTCATTTGTTAAAGTACAAAAGGCAAATTAGCACAAGGAGTTCAGCTCTACGTCCATAATGTAATGAAAATAAAGCCTCTCCGATATTCTCAGGCACTCGGTTAAGTGCGGTGAAACTGTTTTCTTTCAATCATCTAAGTACGTTTGTAAAATTGAACATTTCTCATTTTCTTCGCATTTCTGTAATTTGCAATTTCTTAAGAATTACAAAAACTGCCATTCATTTTCAAATGAACTTATAAATAATTTGATCAGAATTAGTTTGACGGAAACAAAAAAGACAATCTGTCTTCTAGTCGCTATTGCTGCTCTACATTCAATAAACAAACCTCCATCGAGAACGCAAACAAACATAGTCTCGAAGAAAATGGAAAATAAAATTTAAACTCTAATGAGGTGAATGTGAGTGCATCTAACACGTTGCGTAACAATTGTGACGGACTTTTTAAAGACAACACACACACTAAAGCTTACAAAGCAAGCTTTCAAAGCTACAGAGGCGAAACTAATACAAATTCTAATCCGAAGTTCAATTCGGAAATAAATTGAAATCCGACATAATGAAGACGGTGCGCATAAAGCCTGCAGACGTAGGTACTAATTTCGCGGAGGCCATCTTGCGGTTGCCATGGCAACCAGACTGCGCCCCCTCCCCCCGGGGGTCCCAACCCCCCTCCGCCCTCCACCCCGGTGCACTCTAAAAGCTAGACTATGTCTAGGTACGTTGAGATGGTTCGCCTGATTAGCCAATTCGGCCGCCACCCACCGATGCATTTTTAATCATTTTTCGTTTCACTTTCCAGTGATACTTTATTGCTTTTAAAAATTGTTTATTAAATCAGAACATTTGCTTTTTTTTTTGAGTCTTGAGAGTTGCAGAAGAAAGTAAAATTTGCCGCCTTATCGAATATTTGTGGGAACCATATGGAGATCTTTTCTCACATTTACATACATATGGTGACTGTATCGGTTTTTTATTTTCCCACATAATTAATTTAATTTAAACGATAATATAATAAATCACTAATACATTAAGAAAAAAAATTCTAGAACTCTATTGCCTGCAGTAAAAACTATTTTTGTACTTAATTACATTTAAAACAATATAACACACATTACTCTCCTATAACGGTCGAAACTTTTTTAATTAAAATATTTTTACAAAGGCGAAGGAATGTGGAAATTTGGAAAGTGGCGCATCTACAATATATTTTCAATATGTCGTTGCTACGCTTGCCGTCGTGAAGCAAAAATCGCCGCTAAAGGCCACCTCCGAATTATAAACCCGGACGAAATTTGCACAGAGCACTTTGTAATTGCAAATTTCGTTGTTTTACGCATGCGCGGCGCGCCGATCAATACACATACACTTTATTATTATTTTTTTATAGAAAATAAATTTTTACCCGCCAAAATATAAAAAGCGTGTTTTGGATATTATGGAATTTAATAAGCGAGATTAGATATTTTTTTATTAAGGCGAAAACTTAGTTTCTGTTTAATTTGTGTTCAGGGGCCGAGAAGGGGGCGGGGGGAGTGGGGTCACGACGCCCGCCGCTATTGGATAGTTACTCTAAACTATTGCCTGAAAGTTTCATTAATGCATTCTATTGCCTCGTTATGCATTTTCGGTGTCCCTTTGCCGTTTCAATAGTGTTCTAACTTTGAAATAGTGGTATTGTTTAGGTTATAATTTAATTTAAACTTTATTAATTTATAGCTCTTTCGTTGAACTGGAAATATATTATACGTATCATTAATTATTATAGTTCAACTAAGTTTTTTTGATGATAAACTAAAATTAACACTAAGAGAATTCAATAGATTTTTCTTTAATATTATTGAATTAAATAAAATTTGTAGATAACTCTTTAAATCATTTTATCTCGATCGCCCGGAGATAGTACAAATATTATTAATATTCGATGAATGGATATTTTTTTGTGAAATATTAAGTAAAACATGAACAAATTAAAAATGAATTTGTGGATATAAAAAAGTGCTCGCATCCCACTTCTGGAATTTTGTACAGGAAAGCTTAATTTCCGGATATTTGAAAATTTCATAACTTTTCAAACGGCTGTTACGAAGAGACGTTAAATATTTTATTCGCAGTCAAAATTGCTCTTTTGATTACAGAAACAAACGGCGACGGGAAAGTTCTCAATTGATTACGTAAATATATAATATTCTTACGTACTTACTAAATTTCTCCAAACTCAGGTTTTAATATAAAATATTATTATAAAATTTTCTGTAGTTTTAGTTCTATTTTATTCTTTATACGTAAAAATGTTTTAAATGACAGTAGCGTTTTATAAAATTAAAACTGAATGTAAAGAAAAAAATACCTAACTACAGAGCAAGTATTTTTACTTGTATGAAGGAAGGTATATCATTTTGTTACAAATATTTTAATATAATTATGAAAATTTCAAATAGACTTATTTCTTATATCAGGCTAGAATATAAGGTAATTCTCGTATTATAAATTTCTTGTCATTCTTTAAATAATCATATTCTATATTTTCACACATCGCTTACATTTTTTGAGTTAGACAGAATAGAATCCATATTCCATATTTATTTTACTTTATTTATACTTGCATCCGGCTATATATGTTAATTCTAATAGTTATTAAATAAAAAACAAAAGTTTTTAAAAAAAGATACTCAAAAACAATTTTCATCGAGTCGAAACACATCAGATATAAAACCTTTTCCGTGCCGAGTTCCGTTAGTCAATTAAGTCAAGGCTGGCAACATTCGGAACTCAAAAAAAAGTACTTAAAACAATGCCCTATTGTAACCCGTCTGGCACGCACACGTGCACACAAACACGCACACATTGCAATCATTTTGCATTCTACGTTCAGAGCATGTAGGTTTTGTCGAAAGGTCTTTATTTCTAGCGGGACAGGGCTTATATTTTATATTAGTGTATGGCACTAACGAGCCAATATGCTGATGTGGACGTCTGCCGCTAAGAATGCCTCGTATTCCTTTGTATGAGCATATGAAACCGGGTGTTTGAATCGGAAAAATCCGATAGAACACGCCATTACACGGTACAGTCGTGTTGTGGACGGTGTTCAAAGATATATGTTTAGCGATGTCTCTTGAGTCATTTTTATTACTTTAAAGTGATCTATCTGATCATATAATTGTTTTTTATATTATATATAATTTGTTTATAAAATTTAGGGAATTGAGTGTTATTCTTCTCCGTTCTACCCAGAAATGCTGTACGTTATTTTAAAAAAACGAACGAAAATATGTATGTAATTAGTAAACATAGGAATATAACTACTTGTATAAATTCAGAAAATTCTATGGCAAGATAATATACAAATATATTTTAATTGCTGACAACTACAAACATAATTATAATAAAATTGTGTTATGAGATATTTTAAAATGTAAACATCTATAATATACCGTTATTTACTAAAATAAACCAATAGTCTTATTTCTATAAACATTCAAAATAAATACAACTGGGTTATCTGCAATCCGGTAACCCACTGAATGTCACGCAGCGGGATTTGCGGCGTCCCGTAAAATAAGCCCCGAGAGAAAACGATTGTTCAACAAGTGAAACTAAGTAAAAAAATGTACCATAATTGTATTATTACGAATCTAGATCTCAAACAAATACCTACCTTGCAAACTGTAGCTTCGGATTTCGATATGTATATTATTATCTTTTATATTCATACAATAATATAACTTGTACAAAGCGTGCACCTCTTTCTAAATAATACTGTTTATTTAAAATTGCTTAGTAATCTCTCATATTCGATTACAATATTTGTAAAATAATTTCTGTAATACAATAAATAGAGTTACTTATAAATAAAAAAGTAAAGGCATTACTGAACTGAATAAAGCAAACGCTAACTAACACCCAAGAATCAGAGAGCCCCAAACCAATCCCATAATTTGTTCAGAAGCAACAAGTGGATCGACTTCTGAACTCGACACTAATAAGACACTGTGACAAACAGCAGACCGCTTAGTACCCTCGCGCCCAACGGGATCGCGACAAGTGGGGTCGGATCGTCGGATATCCTACTGACATCGAACTTTAGAGCTTTTATTTACAATGATAAAACATATCTAATAGTTTTTTTATACTTTTTATTTCTCTAAAATATCTATTGATATTTTTTTCTATTCAATAAAGGAAGTTTTAATTTTGTAGCTATCACATTAAAAAAAATCGGTTTCAATACATGTTGATGAATTTGCAACTATACACACAGTACAAGTCTAATGTCTTTTCCAAATCTGATATTTTGATAAATATTCATATTTATACATTTTTATATTAAAATAATAAATAAATATATGAGATGTTTATTATAGGAAATATAAAGATAACTATACTAATATAAATGATCGGGCAAAGGCGTGAAGCCAAAGAGCCCTGCGATATGATCTGTGACAACCCAACCGCGGTCGCAGCGTGAAAGAATCCGAGCAACAAGTACCGTAAATCCTCCACCGATAGCGACTACTAGTGTGCTATTTCAAACTATAGTTAAAATCAAATTGTGGAATATGTCAAATGAAAAAGATAAATGAAAATTTTATCTTTTGAAACAAAAGCAGAAAACTTCTTATAAATATAAACTTTTTATATACATATGTATATTTTATATTGTATATTTTATATTATATATTGTATATTTTGTATAGTAGAAGTAAGTCTTATCTAATCCAAGGTTAGTTTATACTACGGATATGAGTATAATTATACACTCAGGTAGGTCGTTATTTTATATAGCTTTATTGGAAGACTTTATTTCCCCCTAATAAATATCGTACTATTAATATAAATATTCGAAATCAAATTTCGTATGCTTAAAAATAATAAATAAGCATATGATTTTATCAACTTAAAATATTATCGAAGACCTACATGTAAAATCCTTTACGTGTTCAGTGCACATTTGTACGGTTAAAGAGCCAAGCGTATATCACGTTCGCGGGTGACATCACAATGTTGCAGTGAAAGAATCTGCGCAACAAGTGCGATAAATCCTCCTCTCTCCTCTCTCCTGCCTCCTAGCAGCCAGTGCGTTGACAGTGTGCGTGTTTCAAATAAAAAGAAAGTTACCCTACGTATTGAATTGTAATTAAAATTATGAGATAAAAGGCTAATATTGTCTATGGAAAATGGTTTTAGTGTTACTTTTAAACAATACGCCGAAACGTAATAATTTATTGATTTTAGACAACTAAATAAAAGAAATGCTTTTAGTAAGTGCATGGATATTTTTTTGTGCTTAACACAAAAGACAATACAAGAGCTTTTTTCCTCATTAATACTCTCAATTTGACGTCCTTCATCCTCTTTATCTTATCTTATATTAAATTATAATAATATAATATTTAGTTACATAGAAACTAATAGTGATTGAATTTCAATAGTTTTGAATTTATATATTAGGTACATTTAACATATTACATACATAAATCATAAAATTTTCTATAATTTTTCATAAACCTTTATAATTTTATAGGCCAAAGTATGTACCCTGTAAGTTACATAAAATAGTCTTTGAATACTATAAGAAATAGATCTATTACATAAGTATTTCAATTTGAAGTGAATAAAGCGACCGCAAACTTAGTAGCTTACGTAGAGCTTCGGTAAGTGAAAAGATGTTTTTACTTTACTGTCACAAGTACAAGTAAAAATAGGGTGTTCCCTATTCTTGATATTGTTTCTTCTAAAATATCAGCTTCACGCTGTATCCCTCTCACAACAGGGTAGGCAGAGAGAACCTAGTGTTAAGATACTCCGTTCCCACTTTCTGCCAAACTGTTGAGCCATAGCGAAGAAATGGAAATATAAATGTAAATAAATATTTCAGTTCCTCGAGTGGGGATCGAACCCACAACCGTCGGTTAAAAAATATTTTAATTTATAAGAGTTTTTGACTCCATTTCGAAATTTTATTTACTTCATAAGGTAAATAGATGTATTATTTCATTAAATTTTTATTCTCGTTTTATTAAAATATTATTAGTGTAACTAAAATGTCATTGAATACTATTATATATAAAAACATAATGATGAAGCAGCTATTTTTATATATTTTTGCTGCAAAGTTAAAGGTAATTGAATATATAGAATATACTTCGTGACCATATTGCCATGTAAACAAAAATAACCATAGCATTGCTGAAAGATGATAAAATATACATTATGTATTACCGCATACATTATTCATGGACGATGTCAATTTCCAGAAAGTTCTCCCGGCAACATTTACATATTATCTAGTTCAAGAAAAAAACTTAACTTTAATTTAAATATACCATGTGAAGTTAAGTATATTGTGTTTATATTGAAAATATTACTTTAAAATGTATTTTATGTTTTGTGAGGTTATATTCATCTTACGGCAAATAAAACAATCATAAAATGAATTTTCTGTAGTTCTACGGATTGACAACTAATAAGAAAGAAGACTTATATTTCATAAATATATATATACAATGCACCACAAAGTTTTGTAAACACTTTTGTAACACTCATGCTTTTTATGTAATAAGGATGTGTAAGGGCGGGGTGTACGGTAAGAGGCTTACGCGACGACTTTTAATATATCGCAGATTACTCGTCAGAGCTCTAAAATCTGCTTTATAGCGAGATTATACTTCCACGTGGCTTACTTATACGTTTATAGTCAATTGAATCTATATTGTAGGAAATTTGCGTGTCTTTTATTCATCTCGTAAAAGTCTAAGTAAAGACTAGTAAAGATTAGTTACAAAAATTTACGATCACGTCGATGTTGGTATTACTGTTTTAATTTTCTCTACTCTACTCTACTTACTCTATTATTTAAGCTAGAAAACATCAAATATGAGGCAAAAAAATACATTTAAAAAATAAAGAGCCAAATCGTGTTTATAAACAAAATCCTATTATTACTATAAAAATGTATTCTACAGGAGTATTCTCAGGTATTTGCCTTGTTTTAGGCGTATAGCTTTTTCCTTGAGCGTTGAATTTAATTTACCGTAGAAATTGCTATCCCGAGGCATAGCGGCGCTGCAGTAAATTGAATTTAGCCGATAAAACTTCCATAAATACAAATTATGAGAAGCTTAGAATCAAATAAGATATTTTAAAGACTCTTTGTTTACATTTTTGAATTCAAAAATTATGTGTATTATGTTACGTACATACTATACATACTATACTAACTACTTCACTTGGTTTCATTCTAGATTATATTTATTAAATTCAGAATTTTGTGCTTCAATTTGGTACAGTCATTTGGGAATTCACCATTATATAGAATTCCATGGAATATTATATTATACACTCTGGTAGTCTAAGATAGACAAATCCCAAAAATTGAGCATAAGATAAGGAACGGAGTACTTGAACACTAGGTTTCAAAAATTGAACTAAATCAGCTTCACGCTGTATCCCGCACACAGAAGGGCAGGCAGAGGGAAACGAGTGTTAGGACATTCCATTCCTATCTTTCTGCCGAATTCTAGAGGCATTGCGTGTTAAGTGGCAGAACTTAAGTCCGCGTCTTGCCTCGACACCAGAGCAAAAAAATGGAAAAATAAATCTAAACAAATATTGCATCTCCTCGAGTGGGGGTCGAACTGACAACCAGTCGGTTTTACAGTGATAATTTGTGCCCCTGCGCAACGACTGGTATCCATATAGATGTAGTAAAGTGGTAATGTTTAATTTCTTAATGTATATATTTCCTACTACACTACACTAAATAAAAGTGCTATTAAATTATGTATAAAAAATCAAAAAATCTCTAAAATTGTCATTTCATTTTCAAAGGTATTTACCATGATAGGTCACGCAACCCGTGACCTACAGGAAGTAATTCGTGATACACTGTAAAAACAACGTTGTCAAGTGAATAAAGCTTTTAGAAGCTCCACATTATAATATTTATATCCAGATAATATTTATTATTAAGCTCACATAACTTATGAAGAACCTGTATTATTCTATACTTATAATAAGTCTGTAGTTTGGCGCACTTATCTTATAAACTACTTGTTAGAATTGAGACTTTATTTTGTGTTGGATAATCCATTTTTGGAAGAAGACTATACATAGACATGACGTTTTTCGTTTTTTTTTTTCGAATTAACTTTATTGCTGTTGACCTGGACTGGTCTTGACAGCGCCACCGGACGGGGAATGTTTTTCGTGTCGATATAGCCCACTATATTTGCAGTCAAATTTTGAATAAAACTGCTTAGAATGTGTAATTTGTCATTTACAACTCTAAATTGGACCAAGAAGATAAAGTCGTATGTGCAAACTTTATATAAAAGTGAAACAGTCAATCAGTTAACTGAAATTGAACCTGCACCATTGCCCGTAAAAAATAGTCTAAGTTTCTAACAATTCACTGTGTTTTAAATTAAATAACACAATCATAGCATAGATATCGCTTACTTTTAGTAGGAAGTTAGTAATGTACTTGAAACTTTAGATAGTCCAGAATTTGACGGAAAGTGAAAAGATAATGATGAAGTGTAAAAAAAAATCTACCCACTTACTCCAAACCTACTACTATTAACATTAAAATTTATTAATATATTCTTACCTATATCAATTACACTTTCGTTATTATTACATTATTATTAATACATACAGAATCTATAATATATTAACATTCATAAATTCGAGATAAATCAACCTTGAACCGCGCTTGAACCAACAATTATCGACACTCGTAAATCACTGAAAGATATTTTAATTAAACATCCTCTATATATCAGATGGAGGGGGCGAAGCGCGAGGGGGGGGGGCGGAATTAATTTAATTTTAACTTGATAATATATCACCCAGCGTCTTCGCTAATAATGGAATTATGTTTGTTCTTCCAGAATCCATTTGCATTCTTATTAGACTTGTTATGAGAATCGATGAGTATGTGGAAATTTAAATATAATATACTTCACATGCCATTCGAGCTTTAGTTTTTGCGTACCCATGATTTATTCTGTAACTATTGTATAATAATAACCTATTAATATATAAATTACACAGCTACGAAAAAAACAAAAAAACATCAAAAATATATAACCGAATTCAATATTGTAGTAATTTTAATATAATTAAAATTTAACATAGGAAATGCGCTCAGTATTTTACATGACTAATTTAAATCTAATGTATTTTCGTAGTGATGGGTAGCCAGTAACGCCAGGTATTCCATTCAAGCGACCAGACAATTCAGGCTCCCTAGATTGCTATTCTAGACCCCCCACCATCCCCCTACACCCTGGGAGGAACGTCTACCCCTCTTCCCTATAGCGCTTAATTTCCGTATCGTATGGTCATTAATTTGTAAAATGATACGTTAGATAATTAAATTTGTATTTTACTGACACAATATAACGATGATTTTTATTATTGAGTACACTATTAAAATTAATTTTAAAAAACATATAATTACTGACTAAGCCCAGAGTTTGTTCAATAGTTTTGATGGCAGGTATTAAAGTAATTATAATACACTTGGATGAAACAATATCATACAAAGTAAGGATAAGTTTTTAAAATCTTAAATTATTAACATCTTTATGGGCTGTCCTATAAAAATAGCATATAAAATTACCCAAGGAAATAACTATGCTTAGATAGAAGCAGGACCTTGACTTTCACATTTTAAACTCTATTAAAACTGAGAGCTTTTGATGTTTCAAATCGCAACAAAAAGGCGAGAAGTTGTTTATCTGTGGAAGTTTGGCGCTCTTTCCAACGACGGTCGAGACATGGTGGATTGCTGTCACCGCGCAGTGCTACCAACTTTTAATTACGACCATTGTGCAAAAGTTTAACTCGACGACAAAAGACTTTTTCTAATGAAACTTGGAACTCGTTACTTCCTAAGCACTTGCCTGGTCCGGCTCATTTTTATAAACAAAATTTAAATAAGGTTTTTATGGATCCTTTATAATTTCTGGATTGTATAAGCGCATATTCTCGAACGCAAATTGAGCTCGTTCTTGGTGTTTACACAGAAAACTGAGACACGGTCCTGCATAAATTGCAGAGCTCTACGTAATTAAAAATCAACATTTACTTTCTATTCAATTTCTGTTCTCTCTTTAATGTTGTATACTGTAGCAAATATTTTTAAATAATACATGTTTTCATTGAACAACTTAAAAAGTAAACTAATAACATAGAAATAGACCAAATACAGCATTAAATATATATTTTGAAGCGGCCGACGATGGTATACAATTTAAGTAATTGCAGTAATCGCCTGTAATCGTCTATAATCATAGGTCGAGCATGTTTATTCAATATGTTACCGGTCGTAAGATCGACAATATGGCGGACGGCAGATTAAATATTGAAATGCAAAGTGGACTTTCCAATAAAAATGCCATGCTAAAGATGTATTGAGTCGTAAAAAAGCAAATTCTATTATTAGTGCAATATAAATAAAATGATAAAAAGTAAAAAACTATATAAAATATCCTCCGTTAACGTACCGTACCTCAAAATATTTGTATTAAAAGTATATAAAAAAAATAATAAACTTAGAAATTGTTCAATTACGGAGAATAAACATTATTTCCAAGCGATAAAGTGGAAAGTTGTAACTTTAACAAATCTATTTGAAGCAGAAGAAACTGGCAAAGCAATAAAAGCTAAATAATAGTTATGGAAATAGTCTTTCATTTTCCACGAAAGAAAACTCCGCGAAACTACCGACAATATGAATGAAACTATAATATTAGAAAAGTTTCGTCCCGGGAAATGAGAAAACGCTGTACGAACTCGTTCGTCTAATACACGTAGTTATAAACTTGTTCAATATAATATCGAGTGGTGCGCCCTCTCGCTCGCACCCGCTCCTCCCGACTGCCCTCGTTTAATTGCATATTCAGCTGAATAATGCAACTACGACTGCCTATAGCCGCACTCTACGGAACCAACAATCACTATATTATATTTTTAATCATATATCTTATTATGAACATGTTACTTGCCCTTGAACCGAGGATAACTTAAAAAGGAAAAAGGCAAAAAAATATATATATTTTTCCAACTGGTAATATTTCCTTCCCTTTTCAGACATTGTATTCTCTCTCTTCTACCCAAAGGTTGCCTGGAAGAGATCGCTCTTAGCCCTTAGTGACAAGGCCGCCTATTGTATTGTTCTAAATATTAATACGTATCTTATCTTTCTATTGTACAATAAATAATATATAGATAGATATGTATTTTATCTTTCTATTGTACAATAAAGAGCATTTTAATTATTTATTTCTCTGATCGTATTGTCGAAAAAAAAATTAACTCGCTAAAATGTCAATAACTTTATATATTATGATCGATTAATCTTTTAGAAAATTCGAGTGATATTGAAGCTTGTGCAGACAAAATAATGTATATTACGAGGTCCACGTGCATAAATTCATAGAGTCAGGCAAAACGCTTAGTGGAGGCCGCGATTGTTATGATAATGTGGACTGCAATAGACGGGCGGCGATGAAATATCGGCCTCTTTTGCATAAGCACCGCGTAGACCGGAACGCGTCTACGACCGCTACGAGCCGCGGCCGGAACACGTAGCTAGTTAATTGTTCATTAAATCATTTTACTTATATTTGAGGGCTAATAATTAGCTTTATGACAAAAGTCGAAATAGCTTTTCACTGTCTTGAAGCAAAATTAAAATAAATATTAAGATAAACAAAAGCTTATCCAGTGTGTGGCCAGCCGTAGCACAGGGGCACAAAATGTAGTTGTAAAATCGACTGGTTGTGGGTTCGATATTTTAATTTCTTCGCTCTGGTGTCGAGGCAAAGCGAAATAATGTAATAGTGTGCCTCTAGATTTGCACTCAAAAAAAATTTGTATTCAAATATATTCTATGTAATTGTGCCATACTGATGTCTAGAAACTTTTTTACCATGAAATATACCTTTAAACTTATTCATAAATACATTAATGATAATGTACAAGACAAGAATAGTAAACAATATTACTCCAGGTAATATTATGAAATATCGTAAAATATTGAGGGTAGAAAGCACATTCATCATGTGGAGATGTGCGATAATTAACATGTTCGGCGCTCTCCGATACGGAACTCCTCCGGAAATATCGTGAGAAAACATAAATGTTATTATAAACTTTATATTACCAAAATAAATGAATTTCATGTAAATTATTATATACTTTTGTTGGATGGTGTCCAAATTAACACTTAAAACTTAAAAAGTAAGTAAATTTAATTTTATAATATGCTTATAGCTACAAAAAAGGATAAAAATAAACTAATAATAAGAAATAAGCGACCAAAGTAATGTCATTTAACGTCTTGTGGTGGCGACAACAAATTAAAAAGTTTTAATTAAAACACACTTTGGTAGTGTTTCATTTATTAACTTTTTTGATAAATTTAATTAATATGTAATAAAGATTTCAATTATTTCATATTAATTATTTATTAGATTAGCTTCACTTGAGAGAACCTGGGAACCTAATGCTGGGACTCTTCGTTCTCACTTCCGTTCCCTAATTTCTCCTAAATTCTGGAGGCATTGCTTGTAGAGTGGCGGATCTTAACCCCGCGCTTTGCCTCGTTACCGAGATTAAGAAATGAAAATATTAAATATGTCATTTCCTCGAGTAGAAATCGAATCGAAATGGTAGAGAATAAAGATAAATTACTGAAATAATAGACTGAACGAATATAAGAGGATAGTCGTATTGAACAAACATCAAGAAGTGGATTGTAGTTATAAGTAATTTTATCTTACCGTTTAGATGATGAGAAGCATGGAGTAGTGCCTTGGACTTGCGACCACAGGTGTAGGTTTCAGGGGCCCTTGGACAGACAGACAGACTTTACAGATTCTTACACTTGCCTTTTCTGCTCCAGCCCAGTATAATTAATTACAAATAGGTCGTAACCAAATTTATAACCGACATATGTATTTCTTATTATTTAATAAACATTAAAAATACTAATAATTTTATAGTAATTAATTAAAATAATTTTGCGATGATAGAGTAATTTGAATATTTATTAAATATTTAATAACAATTAAATAAAATCATAATTTTGTAGTAATCTTTTATTTAACCACTAAATCATCAACTACCCTCAGTCAAATAACATTTGACATTTGTGAAATATCACTTATGGAAGCAATTACATATGTATTTATTATTATTTAATTACCATCAATTCTATAGTAATATATTACACGATTAAGCCGCTGCGTCGTGATAGGCCTCACTCAATATTGGTTTTTATATGAAAAAACCATTATTGAGGCCTGTCGCTATTTGTTATTTGTTCCAAAATAAGACCTTTTACATAATAATATAAGCACTATATACATATTTTAAAATAAAATTAGACCAATTTCGTTTATGGTAGCCATTTACATGGTATATTGCACTCAAGCATCAATCGCATCAAATATTTGTATAGGCCGTGCGCAAGCTTGTCTACAACAAGGCCGGCAACGCACCTGCAGCTCCTCTGGTGTTGCACGGGGTCGTGGGCGGCGGTGATCACTTACCATCAGGTGACCCGTGCGCTCGTTTGCCTTGTCCTTTTCCATAAAAAAAAAAAAAAAAAACATTTTTTAAAGTTCAAGAACGAAATAAACAATTCATGTCGACTATCTTTGTATTCGATTGTTACATAAACACTTATTTATTCTTAGGATGCGATAGATGTGGGTTCGAATCAAACTCGAGGGACATTACTTCATGTTTTTGATTCCTTGGTCTTATTAAATTATTATGATCTGTTACTGTTCTACCGCATCCATACTAGGATCTAGTATAACAGTAAAAGATAAATAGGCATAAAGACGAAATTATTTTATGAAATTTTCAATGCCTAATCGACAAAAATATTTATTTTCAAGTATTTACGGTACGGTTAAGGTATGCAGAAGGAAACTAGTTGAAGGACGGACCGATGTGTTAAAGACATTTCTTTTTAAATCTAAGAAAAATATAAAAACAACAACGCAGCCTTTGGTATATTTATGCTGGAAACATATTAAAATATACAATTGAAAATATAGAGATTCGATTATTTCGATTTGCTTTACATTTTGTTGTGATATTTAACATAACAATGACCTATTATAAATGATTTATGACTCTACTTTAAATGTCGTATAAACAAACCATATCGTTTTTATAATAATGAAATATAACTTATTCATTTGTGTACGTAATGTAATGTACATAAATTAAAAAATAAAACAATTTATATCATGACCTTTCTCACATGTACGTAAGTATACTTATTACTATGAAGTTAACTATGGTAGTTGATTTCTACCAACATAATTGTTTCATATTGAACTGTCAATATTGAAAATTTATATTTCTATGTACAAATATTTTCCAAATATTTTTTCGAAAAATAGTATATATAAAAAATAAACTCTATCAACTCTACATATTACAATCGTACTACACTGTGACCTTCCACAGCTATAAATTAACATAATACTAATACATTTTAAACTAAACAAAGTCAAATAAATGTCAAACCGTAAAAATTCCTATACGTCCATCGCATCTCGACATATCTCGACGTATCTACAAAATCGTAATTTGTTTACGCGGGGCGGCGCGGGGGCGCTCGCTCGCTCAGTCACGTGCGACGTTCCGGACTCACCACGCGCCTATACGAGCGACCGCAGGCACTTCCCGCGCGAATCACTTTGGATTATTTCAAATTTCGAACGTGTGTGAGCTGTGTTTGTTTTTATTTTTTTGAATCTGTGACTGGATTTTCGGACAGCTCGGTTTTGAGATTTTGAGGTTTGTTTTTTTTTTAATATTTTTCCTGGTATTCAGAATATATGTATATATATCTAGAAAAAAATATTATAACATAAATGATAAAACTAATTAATGTTGTGTATTCATCATAATAATGCTTTTTAAAAATAATTTTATATAGGTCGATAAACTTTACGGCACGCGACTAAGACGGTAAATGTAGAGCGTTACCGTCCAATCTGATGAATGACTGGTGCTTGACCGCTTATCACTCGTTAAATGTTTAATTTATTTAAATTATTATCTATATTTTTATTCTCTAATTGTATTACATAAAATACTTTATAATTTTCTAGGTGGCCGATTTCTATATCAGACCTACTCCATTCGTACTTAAAAATCAAAGATAAATTTAACTATAGTTATGCTCCACTCTCTTTGTAATGATGAGTTATATCTTAATTTAAATTACTGCAAACTTCTGTAATTTCAAATAAATCTAATGATTACCATTTAAATATACTCATTTAATTTTTATTTATGAAACTAATGTATAAAAATAACTACAAAGTGTTATTACATTTCTAATGCTAATAATTTTAAATTAGTTTTTATCTTTTAACTGTGCAAGCCTAATTAAAATCTTGCAAACCAAAATAATTCCAACCATTTATAGACAGGATGTTATTTATTGAGTTATTAGTTCTCACATCCTTCTAATAAATAGATAAGATATAAGTGTTCCGGGTACAAAATTCTAAGGCAATATCAGTTACTATGATAGTGTTGACTTTACTGAACAAATAATAAATAAAATGGACAGGCATTATAGAGGTAAATTTGTGATCTTAGTTTTTTCTTAAGTGAACATTAAAAATGTAATCTGTTACTTTATGTATAAAACAAATATTCATTTATGGCTTCTATTTTTATAAACAAAAAATGTTAATAATTATGTTTCACTGTAAGTATCGTATAATTTTTTTTATCTATATCAAAGCCGTGATTCTATTTTTAAATGAGTTCCGCGTCACGTGTGCGAACGCATTAAACATTTTTACAACCATATGACTATAAAGTAGTATTTGTTGTTTAATTACTTAAAATTAAAATTATTTATATGATAAAAAATAAATATCTCAATATTAATTTACATAAAAAAATAAGAAATGCACCTGAAATCAATGCATATACTATACAGTAGCAGCAGTCTATACAGTAGTAAAAAAATGATGATAACTTTTTAAAAGAAAGTCATATATAACACAGTATAAGTTATATAAAAAAAGTTTAAATTAAGATTCACTTTCAACGATCCACAAGAGCCTGAAATACACCGGCCAATCTCTTCAAATTGCTAGTTTTGGCAATGACGAGGCCTGACATTTGACTCAATTGACGCCCCACACTGTACGCACAACGTATCGTGGCGAAAAATGTAGGTCATTCTGGCCTCGATTCATTGACAGCCGATAGCTGTTTGATAGTGGTGTAAATAAAAACACGTGGTTTTCACGCACGCTCAATTTGTGAGCATACCGACGCTGTATAAACGACGCTAGTGATTCGTATGAAATAACGTCACATGTTGTATGTCTTCACGCCTGACACCACCCGACTCTCTCTTACTAGACACTAAATACCTTGAATCTATCAAAATTATCTTTAGCACAATTATAAGTATTATAGTTTTTGTTATTGTCTATCTGTTAAAATAGAGAAAAATTAAAAAAATCCGGATATATATAATTAGCGCAATTAATTCAAAGTCTAGTCAAGCATGGCCTATACAAATATCATAAACGTAGAGCGACGGGAATTGTCACTTGAACTTGGCCATCAATAAGGGCGACCCTGAAATTACAGTAAAAACCTCCCTCGGCGTCCACATTCTGTGACACAACACATGGCACAGGGACGGAGGGACGGACACAGCGTTTTAATAAGCGTATTTTAAAGCAGACGGCCGCTGAAGGGTAAAAAAGTGAAAATCAATGATGGACACCGGCAGACGAGATAATTGGAATACCGTGAAAGCCGTACATTTTTACTTTTGCACGTCGGCAGTGACGTGTACAATGTACATTTGTTTACAACTTTTGATTCGTATTCGCAAATTAATATTGGTTTAATTAAAAGCGCTCTGTTAATTAAAAATGTCCAATATGCGACGGGCATGGGTTGTTACGAAAATGTAGAGATATTTTATTTTTTATATGTGATGCAAAGTATATATTTTTTTTAAAGTTTCAAAGTCATTATAAATTTAATAGTATTACAAATTAGTTCTTATTTAAAATAGACTTGAAAGTTTCTAGACTGATAATGGTATTACAATCTTTTATACTAAGTCTAGACTATTATCGAACGATGTGTACAACTTTCTTAATAAGACTTAAATAAAATACTAATTAAAACTATCGCAAAATAAAATTACTTTAAGGATGTTTTTATACTCACTTTCTCGTGGTATAATTTTAAATTTTACAAAATTACTATTATAACTAAATATACTTACGTATTATACTTATAGTATATTCAACATCATAATTTTCTACAATAGTGTTTTCTACAAATCCGTTTAACTAATTTCTTGCAGCCTGATTGTAATTAGATTTCATCCTAAACCTTAATAACATTCATTTACTTATTGTAATATTTACTGTGTATATTTGTTTCTTTGTTACGCTTTTACGCCAAAATTACTTAACTTATTATCATGAAACTTTGTACACATTTCATTAAAAAGGATAGAGCATACCTTTTAGTTAGAAATCCAAATTTTAATCTAAAGCAAGCAATATAAAAAGGTCTATATAGTAAATTTCAACCTCTACAATTGAATTTCCATTATATAACAAATGTACGGGAATGCGAACAAAAAACGTAATTTTGTAGTCATCCATTACACGCGGGGCTTTTACGGCGAGTGTAAATTTTAATTCTGCGCGTAGCGAGCGCTGTAATTGAGTTTACGACTCATATCAGGTACAATTAGCCTGTGCCATGCCTTCCAAGGGACATTCTAAAAATTAAAAACTACATATTCTTTTATTTTCATATTATTAAAAAAATAATCATATTTTTTGTAATATATTGAATCGATTAAAAAATCACGCGTCGTATCGATTTTAAATATAAAATTATTTTTTTTATCTGTAATATGGTTCAATCACATTCAAACATTGAAACTGACATATAATTTACCGCTTATTATTTAAAATTTCACTTACTTGGACTCATTTGGTAAACGCATTTGTAACTTTCTCTTATGCTTTCTACTCAAAAATGAAACGATATTAGCATTATTGAGAAACAATAGGACAAAGGAACTTTCTTGAACGGTCTTATTTCACATATGATAATTATGTTGCATGTAATGATTTTCATTTAATATATTATTTATGTATATGATATTTTATTTGAGGCCGTCGTGGCACAGGGGCACACAGGTGTGACTGTAAAACGAGTGTTGTGGGTTCGATCCCCATTCATTGTTATTTCTTAATATAAATAACAATGAGGCAAGGTAAAAGCTCGGCGTTGAGTTCCACCACTCAACACGCAATACCTAGAAAAATTCGGAGGAAAGTGAGGTACAGAGTACCTTAACACTATGTGTTTTCTCTACCTAGCGTGATGTGCAGGATACTGTTATGGACGTCGTCAGGCTGTTTTTTGTGTACGGTTTAGTTATTTAAAATTAATAGTGATCTGTAGATTCACCAGATGACAAATTTTCAATTTAATATGACTTTACCAAATGTGTAATTGCCGAAATTATGCCGAAATTTACTTCATTCGGAAAAATACGTTAATTTATTTATCTTAATGTTTTATTTCATTACTTCTTATATCAAATAGATCTCTTTCGTGTATCTAGTGAGTGGGTACTTGTTGATTTGAGTGTCATTTCAAGGGGTTCTAGACGCTAGACGGCGCGCCGCCGCTGTCACCTTATGATCTTGCCATTTAGTATAACGATAACGTTTGTTTGTAAATTTACTATTAATACATTATTTATTTAGTAGAAATGTTTTTATAGAATGTATAATTGGACTAATTTATAAGTATTTATTTTGCATTCTTTAAAAACTATACAAGTACGTACCATATAGATAGATAGATAGATAGATAGATTGTTTGAATTTTTTTACATTAATCCTAATTAAGCAGTGCATTTAAATACTAAATATTGGTAAAATAAATAGAAAAGAATCATATAAAAATAAAATTCCTTAGCGTACCACTCTAGTGAGCATTCCTCCCTAGGAACGTGACTAGCGTTGCGGTAGGTTAGGTACGAGCGTAGTGATCCTTTTTCTAAAACTAATATATGATATATTTTAGTTTTTGATATAAAAAAGATTTAATATTTTAAAATTTTCTTATCGACATTAAAAATATACCTACCAACGCTATTCTTTAATTATGTAGTTAGTTAAACAATGTTGAAAATTTAAAAAATAATGCTACAAATTTAATTTTTCCTCGTTATAAAACTTACAGAAACACCACAAAGACGAAAGATCAAAAGTCCGTAAAGTTGTAAGCGCGTTTAAAACTTTACTAGCTGTACAGCCATCAATAGAGCCCTTAGTGAACTTCAAACAGCCGGAACGTTGAACTCGATTCAGGTGTGAGGCTATTGAACTTACAATAAAATGTAAACGTTGTTTACAAACAAACCTAAGCGTTCCATTCAGTGGCTGATCGCGAGCCCTTGGGACTGCTGGGATCCCGGTGAATCCCGCCCTTGAACTTGTGCGTGACGATACCTCCACCGTAGTCGTTCTGTCGTTCACCGGGGACCGGGATCTACACTGGGATAAGTTGTTATAATGCAAATTGTTGGCGTTTTATCCAATATTTCTGCTATTTGATTCAATTTTGCTTTGATTACATTACAAGTGTTAAAATTTTAAAGTTTGTGAACTATGTATTTAACGATACTTTATAGTAAAATGAAACTTGATGTAATATTAGAAGTACCCACATAAAACGTTTATCGTACTCGCCTAAAGATTTCTTCATTAATTTTATGCAAAGCAATGCCGTGAAAGAGATCGTTAAAACTTGCAATTTAACGCTCTAAGAAAAAATAATATAATGTTTTACATAAAGCTATTAAACCGTAACACCCTGATGATTCTACAATTTTGTAATAAAAAGAATATAAGAGAATGGCTAGTAAGAATTTTTATATTTTACATTTTACATATTAAAATGATTTGTAAATGACTTCACATTAATATTTTAAAACTTGTTCAATTTCAACATTCAAATTAAAACGAACGCTATTTATAATTTTGAATGATGAAATTAGCATATCTGTAACCTTTTTAGGGTTCCGTACTTATTAAGGAAATAAGAAAGCCTGATAAGATACTTCTATTTATAGCATCTATAGTGTATATATATTAATATACACTAGAAATTTATTAGTTAGCGTCTACAGATAGTACTTGTTCAGAAAAAACCTGAAAATTATATATTTGTGGTAAAATCCTAAAAAATAATAGCCTTAAAAGGGAACACAATTTGGCATTAAAGCAGCTAGTTCAAGGGAGGTGAAATGGCTCTGGCTAGGCTGAGCCTGAATTTCAGTAAAAACTTGGAGACCTCCAATTTTTATACGGAACCCTCGCTGGGCGAGCCCGAGCCTTATGCTTTGCCAGTTATTTAGTGAATATTAAACATTTTAAATTATATTCTGTATTTTAAAACACAAGGTCACGTTGTCTAACAATATTATTTAAATTACGCATAAATGTTATTTTTAAAATTATTTAATATATTAATGCTATTTGAAAGTGATGAAATAAACAATTTGTTAAACACAAGTACAGTAGTATACGCGACAGTCAATTAGAGCGATTTAGCACCTGTTAGCGCGCGTTGTGCAATGATAACACACGTTATAGTGATTTAAAAGCCCTTCAATCTAACGGAAAATAATTTTTCACTATACTTTTATTTTTTTATTCTAAATTTTTTCTAAGTTTCACACTACACTTCGAATAGCACAGTACGTATACTGTAGGTACTTACAATACATGCTATGCACATGCATGAAATCAAAAATATTTCATTTCCCTAATTGGAGATTGAACCCACAACTATCGCTTTTATAATATGCCAAGATGTTCTCAACATTAACATATTTGTCTTAGTTATATAGGTGTTGTGTATAGTGTTTCATATCTGTAACCTTTGAGGTGAAAACAAAAATTGACAATGTACGTAATTCCGTCGCTCATTCAGCCGTAACTACTCTACGTTAAAAGTTTATTTGCTATAGAAGCTTAAACACATTCATAGTTACTTATTATTTCTATAAAATAAAATAGAGTTTTTACGTGTAATATATAAAACACCAAAAAAAATGCATCGTTGTTTTTACGTAAAATACGAATTCAATTTTGATTCGAACCCAGTTCGTTTGTTTAATCGATAAAAAACTAACACACCTGTTCCGCTTAGCTCTAGTTCAGCACTGTTCAAACAACAGAGATAGTTCACGCGAATCGTGACGATAAATGAAACTACTATTTATTATCCGGATATACATGTGCCGGATTGCAAAACTTTTCTATTATGCAATATGGTATTATAAATATATGTGTTTAGTTTGGTCCTATAGATATACTATGCTCTATCAAAACAAAGTGCGGCGTTGGGTTACGCCACTCAATGTGCAGTGTCTCCAAGGGAATGCAAGGATAAAATGTTTTTGACCCTAGACTCTTTATCTGCCTCTTTATTCCAAAAATAGTAGGGTACTATGTATGGAATAAAGAGTGCAGCTAAAGAATCCTTTACAATTTTATCCAGTCATAGCGAACATAGCGAAGTAAAAGTCATATATATTGAATGAATTTTATCATTTTCCATACTTAGTAAACAGTTCATAAATTTTCAGTATATTATACATAAATACATCGTATATATAAACTTTATCCATCCCCAATAGCCACCGTTTAAATTATGACCAAGACCTCGAATCCCTTTCAGTCACATTCAAATTGTTCAAAATAAACTTATACTGCGAAATCAGCCAACTCTACACGTAACGTAGAGTAAGCGAATGACGAAGTGTAAACAAACCTGACCTAAGTCCAAACGATGATTATCAGGGCTGGGTCACTCTGAGACGGTGACCTTTGCTTTCTTAGGTACAACCACTCAGAGCAATTTCCTTACAAAAAGAGCTTAATGAAAGCTTACTTACAACTTATATGATACAGATAATTTTAAAACTGATTGTGTAATCGTTTTCATGTTCTGTGGCGTAGTGACTAACAGTTTGATTATAAACACAATGGTTCTGGATTTAATTCACACAGGGGGGGTATGAGTTTTTTTCATCTTCGGAAGCACGGCGTTGATCTCCGCCAGTCAACATGCTATGTCTTGAAAATTAGGAACGGGGATGGTACGTGTGGAATGGGGTGTCTGAACACTCTCTGCCTATTCAGCTAAATGCAGGAAACGGGGTAACATAATTATGTCTATATGTCTCTATTCGTCAACTCCTATCAAAACTTTGAAAATTAAACAAATAAAAAAATATAAATAAGGGTTTCTTGGATTACTGTAGTAGGTTTATTTTAATAAAATCTATGTTTATATGCATTTATTTAAGCTTATTTAAACTGTTCAATAAAACTATGAGGCTATCCAGTCTTCGTCATTTCTGTCGATCGACGTCCCGTCGCCCGCATTTGATCGCCTATCTATACACTCAACTGAGTACCATTGGTATTTTAAAATATATATTCTTTTCTTACATACAAATTTCTTACAGAATCGCAGCCATCATTTAAAATATCTTTAATAATTAATATATTAATTATTTAATTATATTAACATATACATAAGTCTGACATATTATGTTTTCTAAACTAATATGAATCTAATTGTTTACAGGTCTTACAAGACATCAAGGTAAATATTGTAGATAAAACACTTTTTTCTCTCCTTAGCTGTCCCTATTTATTTTTCGTACAGCTTACTTATATTTTATGTTGCATTTTAACTATCTGTGCTATTCTAAAATCATTTCGCGTTGTGATTATAACTTTTTTTCCCTTTAATTTACTAATGTATAATAATATATGACAACAAGCAGTGTAGTTATCACAGTACTTATAACTGTCTTCTTTTCTTGTGATTTCTGAAAACGTTGAAAATATTATTAAAAATATGAAATATAATAATTACTAACATTTTGATTTAGAAAAGACTGTACCTACATTTATTTACCGTGCCTAAATAAAATAACTAAGACATATCACATCCGCGAAGGTTCGATACGACTGGAGGGAGTGTGGGGGAGTGGAGGGGGGCGGTCGATGTGTCGACGACCCCGGCCTGAAACCACCCTCCGCCCGCCACTTATTTATTTATTATTTCGTATATATTGATGGTGGGGGGTGAAATTAGGAGTGTCTAATATTTTTTTAAAATCATATTCAATATATTGCAAGCTATAAATATATTGTATATATTATATTTAATATAACACTGTAATTACAAATATCCTCTTATTATATAGGATAATAGTACGTTAACCGAATCAAAGTGCTCTTAGCTCGCTTCCTTTACTCTTATAGGCAGTCTTCATAATTTAGAATATAAAGAACAGAAGTGTTTCTATATTATTCTTACAACTTTTTCAATAATAGTATAATATTTAATACACAAAATTGAGTTTTCCTGTCCATTTCGTAGATACGTCTTTTTTTATAAATTCAATTTCTTCTAAAAAGGGGCGTTAATAAAGATCCAACAATGAGTCCAAGGACGACATTGTCGCTAAAATAGCTAAAAGATTGCGAAGACGAGATTACGCAACGTTAAACATTTAATTAACTTTGTTGGAAGAAAACTTCACGGATGCGTTAATCTATTAATTAATCAGTCCGTTGCAACTAGCGTAATAAACGAAAGAGTTGCTGATAAAGAAATATTACTCGAAGCTTTACACGCGCAAGCGACTTGGAAATATCCTAACTGTATATAAAAAAAACTCCAGAAACATATTCTGAATTCCATAATTCTTGCCCATAGAGTTCAATTTTGTTTTTTGACATGTTCTCCGTCCCTTTCGTTTGCGTGGGTGCGTCCCGCTCTTACAACAATCGTTCTATTTACAAAACATTTTAAGCGAGGTTGCCATTCTGCGTTGCGCCCGCGCCGGTGACGTCACACGTGCTGTCCCGCTCCCCCACATATTGTGCTTCCCGGTTACTCACTAGTCACTACTTAGCTATAGTCGTGGTTGACAGGAAAAATGTACCATTATTTTTATTACGGCGTCGTAAAGAAACTTTCCTTTGCATTTAAATGAAACATTTGCAAATTATCGTTTCCATATCGATTTTTAAATGAATTGAAGTTACTGCAATTAAAATAAATAATAATGTAACGGAAACGGAAGTATTTGTTTGACACTAACTTTGATTTAAGCATTAAAATAAACCAAAAGGTTCAAGTTAATTTAAAGTGGAAGCCACACCACAAAGCCAAACTATATCTTATAGTTTCCAACTCCATCTCAACTTGCGTAGGTTTCAGTGTTTCACAGTCTTTCATGTGACTTGTTCCATTGTTCAATAACTGGTGAACGCAGCTCGGGGCGCCTCTACTATAGTATTTATACTTCACATGTGAACCCAAGGAATTTGCATCTTGTATAGCAGTTACGTAAAACCAATTGACCAGTATATGCTCACAAATTGAATGTGTAATCGTCTTTAAATAATACGATAACAATTATAATAAATAATGTAATATAAAAAAAATAACGTGATTGGGCAATCTATTTCCGTATCACAATTATATTGCAAATTATAAACAAACTCTATATGAACCTGCTACCTGCTACAATGAAAGCAATGCGCTCGTAACTCTTAGGATAGTCCATCATATTTCGATATTATTGATATAGTCTGTTTCACAGTCAAATAACATAGATGTTTTGATAAGATGAGCGGATGTTTGGAATGGCCGCGAATTATTACCGTTCGCAATGAAATAATATTTATTAAACATTTATAATTATTTATATAACAATCGAGGAATCCTTATCGAGCAACGTTTGGGTACATCACTAATAACAAATTCAAAGCTTTTACTATGAAGACAATGACACATGAACTAATCGCTGTCAAAATATTTTACATAGTTATTATATAGTTCTATAGAACAACAGATAAGCGTTCAATGTATAAGATATATTTAATAGAGGTTTAAATTCTCACCTATATTGAAAAATGACCCATGTGTCCCAACAGCATGGAGGTTATTAGTTTGAATCTCCTCATGGAAATAATTAATATTTGAGTGTCATAAAAGTAGCTTCCTGAAGCGATATGAATTTTGCCGTTATACTGTATACCGCACACAGCAGGGTAGGCAGAGGGAACCTGTAAGCTCTGCACTTTCTGCCGATTTTCGGAGTCATTGCGTATTGAGTGGCGGACTTCAACGCCGTTCTTTGCCTCGTCACCAGCGAAGAAATGAAAATATAAATGTACATAAATATTTCACTTCCTCGAGTGGGGATCGAACCCAAAATCGTCGCGCTAAAATCACGCCTTGTGCCGCTGCGCCACGACGGCTTTATAATTTTATACATGTATACAATATTTGTAATTATATAAATACACATATAATATATGTATATGTAGATTTTGCGGAAGTAATCAATTCAAGAACATAATAGGCTCAATAAGGAAGGTGAGGAGTCAATCGCGACACGGCACGGTCAACCTTCAAGTTATTTAAATTGTATCGATGTTTGCTCAGATTAATTTAAAATGTTTTACCTTCGGATTTAGTAAATATTTCCGTTCAAATCCCAAGAGTCATTGATGGATTGTAACAGTATAAAGTAGAAACCGAAAAATTATAATCTAAAGTATTAATTATACAATGCAATGCGTTATAATAATAATAATAATAATAATAATGTTTTTTTTTTTTCATTCAAAAACCGAGACAAAGCAATTAAATATAATAAAATCCTATAATAATATAATTATGTGAGGTCCGATTTGGATCCACAGAACCATTACTATATTAAAGCGAGCATAATAAATGAGTGCACTTAAGTAGGACGTATATTTATGAATATCATTTGTCACGCACGTCAAGAATTGATCGTAATCTATCGTCTATTATTATGTAGATACTTCTCCGTTTGGCCTCTTTGCTTTGGCCTCTTTCTTTTAAAACACTTTTTACCAATGAAGTGAGATTGTTGAAAAACTCAGTGTATCTGGCATCCGTCTCTCTCGTTCATAAAACACCAGATAGAGATAGCATGACATGAAAGATGGTCTGATATACATGACAATAGCCACGATAGTTTTCATATGTATTTTCCCTAGCGTTTTCAAACCGTTTGTATGTGAAGATACTAAGTTTGTTTTAAAATATAAATGTAGAGTTTAAAATTCCTTAATATTGTACAATTATACAATAATAATTTTAATAAAGAAGACAATGACGTAACTCGAAATTGTCTAGAATAACAATTATTCTCGAATAAAAAAAAGATTTTCTTATTGGTATAAATATATATTGCAGTCAAATATTAACTGAGTATATGACGTGCCTACACTCCCGCCTCGGGTAGGAATAAATATCGGCCAACGTGGTGTAACACGTGTTCTGACCGAGCACTTCTAAATCACGTACACACTTGAATGTTAACTAATATCAAACTTTACCCCCTTTGTTATAAAGTTAAAAATTATATACAACGCTTGCATTAAGTATGTAATGTAGGTTACATTTTATCATAGTTATTGGTGATAAGTCACTTTCAGGGCTTCTAAGAATAATACACAAGTATCGAAACGCGAAAATGTTGGCACTAAGCTGAAAATTTATATGAGAAGCCTTTGCCTTGTAGATAATGTTATCATTCTGAAAAGCTCTCTTTATTGTAAAAGTGCAGTTCTCTACTTTGACGCCATTGTAACGCAATCGGATGGTCTGACCACACTAACACTTCGTTGTGACTATTTTCCCGGAGTTTTAAAAGGTTTTCGGCTACAAAAAACGCGGTGTTAAGTTACGCGATGCACTACACAGCTTCTATTTGTACAGAAATTATTATTTTAATGACGCAAAAGTGAATAAAGTCAAATTTTCCTGAGCTACCCCGCAAAATAGAACGAATGCCTAAAGAAAAGGAACTGAAATTTCGTATTGCACATAACTAAGAAAATATGTAAATTTATATATGTCGCTTATAATAAATAACACGATCAAATGAAAGACAATAAATTATGGCACACGTGTCGACACATTGTTAAACGTTCCTGAGTCTTGATTTATCGGAAAAGTAGACTGGTAAGCTCTCGTACACTGTTACCATATGTAAAAATGTGGTGAAATGCTTTTATTGTTATATTATAAATAGTTACAACTTATATATGCCGTATATTTATTTATATGAAGATATCAAATTACTGTGGTGAATTAGTCACTTTAATACTTGAATATGTGAATATTGATCGCAATTAATAGCGTTGTCCGTCCGTAAAGTAATGAAAAAAAATAATTTTATATACACTATATAAAAAAAAAATTACGTTTTTTTTATAAACAAGAAAGAAAACAAAAAAAAAAATGCTTTATGCCGAGTTTTTGTGTATCCATATTTTTTCAATTGGAATATAAAATACAAATATACACTTAAAAACAGACAAAAACGCTGAAATCGGTGTTTTCCATTTAAAAACATTCACGGGATAGCTGAATAATATTTTTGTAATGAGCGTCGTTTATTGCCCGCGGCGCACTTTGCCTAAAGTATTGCTTTTCTCTGCCGTTGTATTTACATATATTTGCCATTCCGAGGTTTTTACAAGCCTGTTTTATCAGATATCGTGCGGCCAGATTAGCATTTCTCCAAAAACATATGTATTTAAAACTTTGTATAGTCATACAGGAACAAAATAAATAGTTTTTACTTTTTTTTTAAGTTTTAAGTTATATATATATCTATAGAATTGATATGGAGGAGTATGTTTGTGTGACGTGTCTTCGTTTGCTTTAAAAATATTTGCTTTCCACAAGAGATATGATAGCGTTGTTTACTGTACATTTACCAAATATTGGAAGGTTTTTCGAATTCATTAAAAGTAGACAAAATTTTCTTTTAAAAAAAATTCTACTATCTATGAAACATATATGATATCAGATACAAATTTATTTCATTCTACTTATTTAATAATTTGAAATCTGTATGTATAAGATATATATATACAAAAAAAATAACTAATAAATACTTTGTATAACTAATATACTGTAAACGCGGCAAGTTTTGGGTTCAATTCCCGCTTGTAAAAAAATATAACTAGTACATTTTTTATTTATACATATTCATATGTATATAACTACAAAACCTTTTCCCCCTGTTCTCGTTCGTCACGTATCACGTAACTTTATCGTTAAAATTCGCTACCGAGCGATGTCTAATTAGACTTTAGTGTGAAATGCGGGAGAACCGTAAATATAAATAAATACATTCATTAATATTAATTATGAAGCATATTAATAATTATAAATTATTATATAAAAAGATCTTTTTACTTTCTAAATATTATATCTTAACCTATTGTGTCGTTCATGGTGATTAATAATTTGTTAGGACGGAAACCATCGCTCTGATAACACTATCTAACGAGGCCGCGGGTGTGTCTCCACGTCTCTTTCACTTTAATAGAATATAAAAATAAACTTAGATCCACTTTTGACACGAAACTTATCACGTATATAAAATAATGTGTTGATAGTTGATAGAGAAGTATTCCAGTTGAATATTATGTTATCAAATTTGTATTTAAACACATAATTGATCTAATAATAATGATGAAAATATGGAATAGGAAATTATAATGATAAACTAATAATAAAATGATAAAATTTCATATAAACTCATACTGTCATTATCTCATTCCTCACCGAGTGTTTTAAAGAGAGCGGTATGTCTTGACACGAGGTTCCCAGGCCTACCGTGCCTTGGGCTGTATAGAATGTACGATATCGAACTATTAACATTTTAATTATATTAAAAACCCATTGAAAACGGTTTCCTGCTCAACACATTGTTCGGCCAGTAATAAAAGTAGACGTAAGAGCAATAAATCTCTAGTACGTTACACGCCGACGCCGACGCCGACCACACATCATACTCTGATAGCAAACAAACGCTCGCCTAAATTAATTCGAAAGTCACACAAAATTATTAATTTACGTGTTTTGATCTCGCGCCAAAAAGATCAAAAGCTCGCGCGACCTTCGGGCTCGAGCGATTTACAATAAACTTGTTATAGGAATATAAAAATTATAATAAGAGTTTCAGTTTTTTTGTTTAATTTTAAATGAACTATAAGCATACATTTTTATTAATGTTTATTAAATTGAATAAGATTAATTAATGTATGAAAAACTATTTTTAGAGGAATCAAATTTGACAGTTTATTATTCAATGCATATATATATATATAACATATATGCCAAGATATTCGTATAGATATGTTTGTTTTGATAGTTCATAAAAGAAAAGAATATCATCTTAAGCAATGACAGTTTCATTAGGCGATTTATCATAACTGTTGTAAAGGCAATTAAAATGAGAGCTAAAGGCGCTTACACAAAGTTACACAAAGCGGTTTACAGAGAGTTGTGGGCCAACAATGAGCTTTTGTTTGTTGGTAATGGACGGCCTTTGTCGCAGGCCTAAAATTTTACTTATTGTCACGGTATGCATACACCTTTACAATAAAATTTATGTTTACGTTAACTCTTGGCAGTTCGTAAGATTTTGTATATTTTATGTAATAAATCATGCGAGGTGCATGCATATGTGATATTTTTTAAAATAGTAAAAGCGACTGGTTGTGGGTTCGATCCCCACTTGAGGAGATGAAATATTTATTTAAATTTGTATTTCCATTTCTTCGCTCTGGTGTCGAGGCAAAGTGCGGCGTTGAGTTCTGCCACTTAGCACGCAATACCTACACAATTCGACAGAAAATGGGGAACTGAGTCAGAGATCAAGAACAATTTGTAATTCATATCTCTGTGGAGGAAAGGGAATGGAGTAGAAAAATATTTACACATTTAACACTATTTTTTTATTGTTTATCTGGCAACACCGACTCAAGATAATTTATATGATTACCGACATATTTGAAATACACAAAAACTTTTTAAAATGTGAACTCCAATAAGCTTTACTCATGTTTTATAGTATACTTTGCGTATAACACAATTCATATAAACACAACCCCAGGTAAGAAATATTCAATATAAAAATCTTTTTTAGTTTTTGTATAATATGTCTTAGAAGAAATAAAATAAAATATTATAACTTAATACTTATTAACTAGAGATAAACATTTTATAAAGTTTATGCAGCGTAGCGGCAAATATTGAATCCGCAGCTGCTTTTAGTTTGTTGTTTAATGAACCGATATGAGTTTTAACTTATCCAAATCTTTTATTATACTTTTTATATTAAATATCGATCCTATTCTTTAAAAGTTTTTATATTACATATAGCTCGAGGAGATTTTTAATTTTTATAGTTCTGTACCTCAGAAAGAGATAAGGGGACCCTTATAGGATTTCTTTTTAAGACCATTTACCTCGCGTGGAGGTATTCAGCTGAAATTAATATCAAATATTAAAGTTTATGGTCTCTTGAAGCATAAAAAATTAAGCTTCTAAGTAAGCAACGTTATATATTCCATAACAAGGGAATAACACATCAAAGATTTAAAAATAATATTGAAATTGCGCCACAAACGCTTTCTGCTAAGAGAACTTTTCGCCGTGTGATCCCGGCTTAGAATAGGGTCACCCAGGTACTGTTGGTGTCGTAAGAGGCGACTAAAGTACGTGTGGTAGAGTCATGTCGCCAGTAATGGCAACACGCATGGGCAGACTCGACCGGATTAATACCACCCTCAGCATTTAAAACCGGCGTGAAGTAGTGGCTTTTGCCACTGCGTTTCGCACTAGGTGATGCTGGGCCCCGGTGCCCAACCCCCACCCCTCCCTTGAATATGATAGCGGCATTAAAAGAGAGACTACCCCAGGAGGGTACCAGCGCCTCCGGCGCTGGAGAATCCCTCCCTGAGTCAAACTCAGGCTGCCCTACGAATTCTGGGGAGGGCACAATACCGCGCTTTAAAAATAATTTTAGACAAGGCAAACGAGGCGTACGCTCCGCGGCAACCCCTACCACGCTTAACGTGGACTTTTGCAACATCAGGGGTCTTCATTCCAACTTAAATGCCGTCCACCACCATCTCGAGACGGCACAGCCGGCCTTGTTATTCCTGACGGAGACTCAAATTGCCCGTCCAAGCGACACAGCCTATCTCCAATACCCCGGCTACAAAATAGAGCATAACTTTTTACCTCATGCCGGGGTCGCTGTGTTCGTAAGGGAGGACCTGAGTTTCCGTCGTCTTTCTAATTTTGAAGGTCAGGACCTGTCAACAATCTGGCTCCGCGTTGACTCGGACGATCATGTCCGACTCTACGCATGCCTTTACAGGTCCCACAGTGGTAATGCAGAAACGGATCGGCTCATGGAGCACATACAATCGGCTATTGACGATATGCTCTCACAGATCCCCTCCGCTGAGGTCGTGATACTTGGTGATTTTAATGCGCATAATGCCAGTTGGCTTGGCTCACGCACCACCGACCACGCGGGGAGAGCTGCATTTGACCTTGCTTTGGTGAACGGATTGTCCCAATTGGTTGAGTCGCCAACGCGACTCCCGGACGTGGATAACCACAATGCCTCTTTACTGGACCTTCTGCTGACTTCACACCCGGAACAGTACCAGGTTCTGGTCGAAGCCCCTTTGGGATCTTCAGACCACTGTTTGGTACGGAGTGCTGTGCCCATTAAGCGCTGCAGTTGCAGAACACCCGCAACTCGTCGCGTCTGGCACTACAAGTCGGCAGATTGGGATGGGATGCGTACATTTTACTCATCCTATCCCTGGGGGCCGGTTTGCTTCTCTTCTGATGATCCTAGTACCTGCGCCGCTGCTGTTGCGGATGTGGTTCTGCAGGGCATGGAACTTTTTATTCCAAGCACTGTAGTGCCAATCGGTGGCAAATCACAGCCATGGTTTGATAGGCCTTGCAAACTTGCTGCCTCTAGCAAACGCGAGGCATATCAAATCTGGGCTAAAGCAATGGTAACTAAGGATCCGAAGGTGACAACCTTAAAGAAGAAGTATAACCGAGCCTCTAGGTACTTTAAGTGGCAAATTGCCAGAGCGAGGTCCGACCATATCGCCAAAATTGGTGAGAAGCTTGAGAGTTATCCGTCCGGAACTCACGAGTTTTGGGCCCTCTCAAAGGCTGCACTTGGCAACTTTAGCCAGCCTTCGCTTCCGCCATTACGCACAGGAAATGACATCTTGGTCCACACGGCTAAAGAGAAAGCCGACCTTCTGGGCGCTCTCTTTGCCTCGAACTCGACTTTGGATGATCAGGGGACAACGCCGCCGACCATCCCGCGGTGCCAGAGCTCAATGCCTGAGGTTAAGTTCAACCAAACAGCCGTCAGACGAGCTCTGTCCTCTTTGGACATCCACAAGTCGAGCGGGCCAGATGGCATCTCTCCGTTAGTGCTCCGTTGTTGTGCTCCTGAGCTGTCACCGGTGCTAACGCGTTTGTTTCGGCACTCTTACTCAGTTGGCGTAGTCCCGAACACATGGAAGAGCGCTCTTATCCACCCGATCCCGAAGAAAGGCGATGGCTCCGATCCTTCCAACTACAGGCCTATTGCTATTACCTCCCTACTCTCAAAAGTCATGGAGAGCATTATCAATAGTCAGCTCTTGGCTTATCTAGAGGATCACCGTTTGATTAATGACCGTCAATATGGCTTCCGCCATGGTCGCTCAACCGGTGATCTTCTGGTTTACCTCACCCATCGCTGGGCTGCGGCTATTGAAAGCAAGGGAGAGGGCCTGGCAGTTAGTTTGGACATGGCGAAGGCCTTTGATCGAGTGTGGCACGGGGCGCTCCTAGCTAAACTTCCATCCTATGGGCTTCCCGAGAATTTATGCAAGTGGATCGCCAGCTTTCTCACTGGACGCATCATCAAGGTCGCTGTCGACGGTTTTTGCTCTAAAAATATGCCCGTGAACGCTGGCGTTCCCCAAGGCTGCGTGCTGTCCCCTACGCTGTTTCTTCTGCATATCAATGATATGTTGGAGGATTCTAACATTCATTGCTATGCAGATGATAGCACAGTGGACGCTGTTTACTCCGGCCGCGCAAGTCTTTCTCGGGAAAACGTCGATCAGTGCCGAAATAAACTTGTGTCTTCAGTTGAGGCATCCCTCGGGAATATCTCCTCATGGGGTGAACGGAACTTAGTTCAATTCAATCCCAAGAAGACACAAGTTTGCGCGTTAACCACTAAAAAAACCCCATTTGTCGTATCGCCAGTCTTTCAAAACACTCCCCTTAAAGCCGCTGCCAATATCAGCATATTGGGCCTTAATGCTTCGAATGACTGCCAGTATCGCGATCATCTGGACAGCAAGGCCAAGTTGGCCTCGAAGAAACTTGGGGTTATCAGCAGAGCGAGACGGTACTTCACGCCAAAACACCGATTGGCCTATATAGGGCCCAGGTTAGGCCTCATATGGAGTACTGTTCTCATCTCTGGGCTGGTGCACCCCAGTATCAGCTTGAACCATTTGATCGCATACAACGCAGAGCCGTTCGAGTTATTGGGGACCCAAGGAGCTGTGAAAGGCTTGATACTTTGGCTCTGCGTAGAGACGTCTCCTCGCTGTGCGTTCTCTACCGCATTTATCATGGGGAGTGTTCTGAAGAACTATTTGACCTGTTACCCGCCGCCGAATTTTCTAACCGTACAATACGTCATAAGCTCAAATATCATCCACTCCACCTGGATACGTGGCACTCCACTACTGTACGGTTTCGTAGGAACTTCCTTCCACGCGCCACGGAACTGTGGAATGGCTTACCCGCGGCGGTATTTCCGGGTCGATACGACATGGGTACCTTCAAAAAGCGCGTTTACCTTCTCCTTAAAGGCCGGCAACGCACCTGCAGCTCCTCTGGTGTTGCACGGGGTCGTGGGCGGCGGTGATCACTTACCATCAGGTGACCCGTGCGCTCGTTTGCCTTGTCCTTTTCTATAAAAAAAAAAAAAAAAAAAAAAAGAACTAACTTTTAATCCTAAAGTCAAGAAATTAGAACTAACGTTTAAAGTTTACTGTTAAAAACAAACTAGTCTTCCTGAAATAAAGTCTTTAATCTCTCTACAAATGAGCCAAACCTGTTTTTGCGACATTAATTGAAGTTTTTTTTTTATGGGAGAGGACAAGTCTTGAAGTTGAAGTCAAGATGTCTTGCACTCTGGCTGAAAGTGCAGAACGGGAAAAGATTGAAATAGAAATAAATATTCAAAAAGAAACATACTAACTATTGTATGAATATAAAACTGTATAGAAATAGAAAATATACGTACGTTTAACGTATCGAAGTTGTAAGTCCAACGATCCGGATCAAAGTATATCGTTCCACGGTGAATGAACATTGTACGTAGCTAATATTATTTCATTCCCGTCATTGTTCTCAACACGCCGCGTGTATTTATAATGAATACGTTTAAACATAATTCGGTTTCGTGTTTTTTTTTTTTTTGCAAAACTAAATTTGCGTGAAATCCTATTCATTCAGACAATAGAATATCTGATGGCCGTATTGTGTGTGCGTGTGTGTGTGTGTTTTATTTTCTATTGTAACGATTTTTAATCTCTTGCCTTTTCCATTTTTGAAATATTATATTTTCTGTAAACGAAATTAATGTTTCTTGAATTGTATAAGTAGATTTAAATCTAAAATATTTAGATAAACAATTGTTTGTCTGGAGCTATGTGGGCGGTAGTTGAAACTAGAGCAAGTCAGTCGATACAAACTATTCCAACTATGTCTATGTTAGTTATATAATATACTAGAAATAATTGATAATTGACTGAGAATTTCAAACATTATGGCAAAAAAGTTTCACTAGAATTTTTTTAACCTATTAAACTTTTCTGCATATTTTTTAAACAGATATTTTTTTCCATTTATGACATGGACTAACGTTACTTCATAGGGTTATTCATTAAAAATACACAGTTTCACGCTGTATCGAGCAGAGTTCCGTTACGCAACGTTGCGAGGAAATGAAATAATTAAATATTTAATCCCTCAAGTGGGAATCCAACCCACAACCGTCACGTTTACAGCCGCATGCTTATGCCTCTGCGCCACGTATACGAACGTGAAATTACAAAACAAAAGCTTCTATTAAAACTCATATTCAATATAAACATCGTGATTAAATAACACGTATTACCTATTATTACATGAAAATGCTCTTCCTTTATTTTACACTGTTATTTGAGGAGTTCAAACAAGTTTCTAATGACGGCAAATTAGACTCATTATATCTGGTAATAGAATATAATGACATAGGAATAGTCATCGTCAATTTTCTATTTCCAATTTGAAATAATTTCTGATCGTGCATCTCTCGCAACGGTTGTATCAAAACGGGTACTTAGAAATTTCTTAATTATTATAAAGGTTCCGTAGGTATTTACGTTTACATAAATTGTATATCTGTAAAAATAGGAAAATCTATGACTAAACACGAATTAACATGTGTAATAAAAAAAATTCTGAATTCTGTTATCTTTTACATCTTAAAGTATTAATTTCCACAACTACGATTGTTTTTTTTTTTTTGTTAGATTTATTTGTTTTATTTTAGGCTTTGCATGATTTCTTACTATTATGTTTTCGTCATGAAAAAGCGATATCTTATTTAACACACTCTGCTCTTTCCATTCTTAACACTAGGATCTCTCTGCCCACCGTGCTACAACAGTCCACTATGTTTCAGAGTTACCGCGGTCGCAAGCCACTAGGTGGAACAGTGTCGGTCGGCCTCAGCCCCGGGTTGCCCGCCGCCGCGTCACCCGGCCCCGCGGCCCCCGCCACCCCCAGCCCCGCGCCCGCTGCAGCACCAGCTATGAAGCAGGAACATCCTAGCCAACCGATGGTAAGTATATAGCTATAGCATAGCTTCGCTCAGCTCCGCCCGCCGTGCACAGCATGTGACGGATCCTTTGATGGGACCTCGTATATTAAGTGTAGTAGTAGTAGTGTAGTTTAACTTACAAAAAAAATTTTAAAGCTTGTCATGTGAAAAGATAAATTTTCATAATGACTTCGTTTACACGCTACCGTAACTTTATTTACCACGTATCTATGATATCCAAATAATATTTCATATATAATATTATATTAATTTTATATATTTTATAATATTATATATTATATTAATTGACAAATTAAACGATTCGGAGATTAAAATTATATAAAAGTTAAAATAATTACGCAAACTCTAGAAATTGTTATATATAAGTACTCGACGACGCGACGTTAAATCGAATTCTTAACAAATAAATTATGCGAGGTGCCATCAAAGAAGTTACTTAATTTGTTTATCTTTACCCCATTATATCCGTCCACAGAGCGAAACAGGTTTTCATAATTATAATCAACTTAAGTTTTGTACGACATAATTGTGTTTGTTTCTTTGGTTAATTTCATTTTGTTATTCGTGTAAACTAATTAAGAATAAAGTTTGGTGATAGAACCTTTTTATTTGAAAATAACAATAAGAAATGTAATTAAAAGAAATGCGAGAACGTCGCGTGAAGCTGAGATAGAAAACCTTTATTTACCTATATATTTTTATCGTGACTTTTACTCGTTTTGTAAACATTATATTTGCTATTGACACTTACGTATAAATTATGGGAGCAAGTTGAAAAATGTTTGAAAATCAACGGCAACTTGAGCAATTCAAGCACAGTCGAGTCGCAATTCGCGTCCAATTTATGGTCCCGATTCAAACTCCGCGTTTTATATCGCACTTCACAAACGAACGCAATCCAAACACTTGCGAACAACACTCGTCCCGTACAAACTTTTTAGATGTATTGAGTATTTTTAAGACAAAAAAAGTAATATTGGCTTTTAATTTAATAATATGAGAACACAAAATACCTTTATCAACCATGTTTACAATTAAGCTCGTGTTGCGACGGAACGTTGATTAATGAAATTTTCAACTTTCAACTGCTACTGCCTTGTAAGAAATTAAAATCTTCGTCAAAGTATCTTGGTACATTGTAACATATTTATACTACGCTTCCATTTCTCTACGAAGCGTTAGAATTTAATTACACTTTTTACCTTAAAATATATATTAAAAGGTATTGTTTAATTTGTTTTATGAAATACTTCCATCTTTATAATTAAATAATAAAGCGGCGAAATCAATTAATTTGCGTTTAAAAATTTTACATAAGACGTAAGGAAAAGAAACATGCTTAAAGAGAAAATTAAATACCAGTTCATATAAAAACTTGTCTCAAAAATGAGAATAAAATTTTTCAAGGAATATTAAACTCTGCTTATGAAAACTTGTGTTAAGTTCTTTTTGTTCACGAGAAAATATCTCGCTATAGGTCAACGACAGAATATAAATTAACCGCGTAATGTTCCGAGGTTTTAATATACATTTTTATAGCCTAATATTATATATATAAAAATCCTTTCCGTAATATATAGATTTCAGTTTTAAATTAAAATTGTTTATTATGCAATTTTTAATTTTAAAACGCTTGAAATATTAATATATATTGTATGAGTAATACAAAAAAATCAACAATAAATTCATTGTAAAGTAACCTTCACAATATGCCCTTGGTCAAAAATGAGTTATAGTATTTACTCTCCATAAATACATGGTTTGTCGACCTCGATGCGTGATTGCGTTGGGCAGTTCATAGGTAATTAGGTAAACAACGCCCGAGGTCGCGTACCCTTGACCAACTTAAACCATTGTTCACATACTGACTATTGGATATGCACATTTTATCCTATTATTATTTGAAAAAAAAAA
>JBAIZZ010000209.1:74090-96605 GCA_037355905.1 Heliconius aoede | reverse complement strand
CAGCAACAACAAATGCAGAATCAGCAACAACAAATCCAAAATCAAATTCATAATCATCAAAATCAACAGCAAATGCAAAACCAACAGCTTCAAAATCAGCAAATGCAACAACACAGACAAGAAGAGTCTGAACAGCAAATGTTTTCTCAGTCTGATAGAGTTAACTTGAACTCTAGACTGAAAACAATGATATTAAATAAGCAAAATCATATACGAGATGGCACAAATACTCCACCTGACAAAGGTGACCCAGGAGAGGGACCTCCGCGTGTAGATGATAGAAAAACAGCAATGACCGATGACAGAAATACTACCGGTCATTTTTTATCGTATAGCCACCATCTCCGAGATAATTACCAATTAGGCGAACAGAGTTATTCTGTTGCTGGTAATTATTCACAAAGCACTCGTGCTTATGGCGTGAGTGGATTCGGAGGTGGTGGCCACCAAGTATGGGAGGGGGGGACAAATGTCTCGAAAGCTTATGATAAACATAGTGTATCCAAGAACGTTTCAAAAACTCCTCAAAAATTACCGCCTTATTCAGATATGAGAGGCCAATACGAAACACATCCTGGCATACCATACGAAGCACAAAAATATGCAGAAATGTACGGAAGTGATTCAGGTTATAATCAACAAAATGACAGCAAAGATTTTCAATCGAAAATGCTTATTGGACCAGTTTTTGATGTAAACCAACAGAATTCAACACGCGTAGCAAATGTACAAAAGAAAGCTTACGACAAAGAACCCTATGATCCTAAATTAAGGCATCCATCAGCACCTTTAATACCCAAACTAGAAATACTTGAAAATAATCAATATTTTGGAGATCCTGTCAAATCGGAACCTCAAAGAGTTTTAAATCAAAATTACAATCCAAAACCAAATGATTCTATTAATTTGCCATATAAAGAATATCCAAATGGTGTAGCGCAGCGACAACCTCAAATTCCAGTATTGCCACCTATATCAACAATAAAACATGAACATTTTACTCAAAGATCGCAAATATATCAGAATTTTCAAAACCCTGCTTTCGACAGAAAGACTCTTGATAACTATGCTCCAATTCCTCGAATGCCAGAGAGCTTAGCTTTTCAAAAATATAATAGGAATTTTAACCCTAAGCATCATAAGGAAGCAGAGAGTCGAGACAATTCCGAACGCAATACACCAGTGGATCCAAAACCATATTACATAGAACAAATTAAATCCGAGCACTCGCCACCAGGACATAAAATATATAAAAACTTAAATTATGGTCCACCAAGAAGTGAGCCCTATATGTACACTGGCGAAGGAGGTCCAGCTTGTATCAGAAATGAAGTAGGTTACGCTTGCTGTAGACAGGGCTCTACCAAAAAACCTCCACCAGAACATTTACGAGATGGCGCTTGCCCCGGACTGCAAACTAAGGATGAGGTTTTAGAAGATGATCCAGATAACACTGAAAAAAGTGATCCTAAAGGACAATCTAAGCCTGGTACTCCTGTACCAGATCCATACGTCAAAAATATAAAAGAAAATCAATTTAATTACTCTAAAGAATATTTAGAAAACTTAGAAAGGTTAAGAAACAATTCAAGAACCGAAGTACCTGACTGTAATTGTTTTCCTGCGGACAAGAACCCTCCAGAACCTGGCAGTTACTATACTCATTTAGGTAATATATTTTTTTGGATTCTTCTTCTCTGATTTTGAGTACACTTATTATTATTTGTAATTTGACTGTCTCAATAAATAACTATTACAGGAGCAGCAACATCATTATCTGAGTTGAGAAAAGATTTTGAAGCACGAACTGGTTTAACGGGAAAAGAACTAAGGATAGAGAAAATATGCTACACTGGAAAAGAGGGCAAAACTGCTCAAGGTTGCCCTATGGGTAAATGGGTGAGTGTATGGATCGGAGCAATTGATTTTTCATATTCTCGTAAATAAAAAGCAGATTGATGAACGTTTCTAAACGACGAATTAACTTATAGTTTCTATTCGTTAGCTGATTACAATTAATCATTGATTTATTTCATTTACAGGTTATTCGCCGGTCAAACTACACTGAAAAAGTTTTAGTAATTGTCAAATTTCGTAACGGTCATAAATGTCCTACTTCCTGGATAGTAGTATGCTTAGTCGCGTGGGAGGGAATTCCACAATCAGAAGCTGATTTAGATTACACTCTACTATCTCATAAATTAAATAGATACGGACTACCAACTACACGTCGATGTGCGACTAATGAAAACAGAACATGTGCCTGCCAAGGTAAGTATTGTGTCACATTCGAATCTTTTTTTTATTTATTGTTCTTAACATAAAATATTAAAAAAAATTTCGTTGTGATAAAAAACCAAATTTTAATAAATAAAATATTTGTCGAACTCGAATGTTTTTTTAATTGGTCAGGTCTCGACCCGGAAACATGCGGCGCTTCATACAGTTTCGGCTGCTCCTGGTCCATGTACTACAATGGATGCAAATACGCCCGTTCAAAAACCGTCCGGAAGTTTCGACTTTCGGTGAAAACTGAGGAGAGTGAAATTGAAGAACGCATGCATGTTTTGGCGACTCTGCTGAGCCCTTTATATATGAATCTAGCTCCAAAATCATTTGACAATCAGTGTCAGTTTGAGAAGGAAGCATCAGATTGCCGATTAGGTTTCAAACCAGGACGCCCATTTTCAGGTCATTTATTTATTATATACTGTTTAAGAAAATGATATAATCTGAATATATATAGTCATACGATAACAAAAATAGTCTTTATCGATAAATTTTTAATAATAATCAATGATCTCTTAGAAATAAAATATGTTTGTCCCACTTATAGGTGTTACAGCATGTATAGATTTTTGCGCACATGCACATAGAGACTTGCACAATATGAACAATGGCTGCACCGCAGTTGTGACCCTTGCCAAACATCGTGCACTCTCCAAACCAAACGACGAGCAGTTGCATGTTCTACCATTGTACGTTCTCGACACAACAGATGAATTTGGTTCTAAAGAATCTCAGGAAGAAAAGATAAAAAGTGGAGCTTTAGAAGTTTTGGACAAGTGAGTGGTGATGTACAAATTTTATGATACTTAGCATATATATATTTTGTAAAAATTTATTATCAACATACATTTGTAATATATAGGAAAACATTTATTATTAATCTTACCACATTTTTAAATGAAAGTGTTTTATACTTTACAGATATCCAATGGAAGTAAGAGTTCGATCGGTTCCGTTACAGCCATGTAGACGACACGGAAAAAAAAGAAAAGATGAAGATAACTCAGAATCTAACAACTCAACGAATACTCCGCAACAGAGCCCAGGGAGTCAGAAGAAACCTCAATGTACTACACCTGCACCTAAAACACCACAGCCAAACGACATGAGAAACAATGCAAGTCCACGAAGTCAAAGCAGTGCTTCCCCCAGAGCTACAACACCTGCCTTAAATCAACCAAATACTCAATTCTCGAATAATCCACATTATAATTCTGCATTTGTGAATCCTAATATGCACAATCCTAACTCGGGCTTAATGAATCCTAATTTAAGCAACCCAGCATTACTTGACATGGCTTCTATGATCGATAATTTTACTGATGCACAATTACAAAGCAATCAGATATCTAGTACTGTTCTAGATTCTCCTTATAACCCATACGATCAAAGCTATAATTTACATAATCAAAATCCTGTATACAATCCAAATCACGTGCCGCCTTTAGTGGAAAATAATTGTCCAAATGCAAACTCTAATCAACTTCCGAGTTTTGCTCCCACATTGCAAAAAAGAGAACAACAGTATAATGGGCAAAATCCTGTATCCGTGAATCCCCAACAACAATGGCCAGAATTTGATAATCCTGAATTGTTTAATAATGTTGTTAAAGAAGATCCGGATTCAACTACAGCACATTTAAATATTCCACCGAATAATTACAGCCCAGATTCTAACAGAAGCGAAACAAGTTCAGAACAAATTCATAGGAGTACTTTAGAACCAGAAAAACAAAATATGATCGGTGAAGTAACTCAAAAGATGCCCGAATTTGACATGCCGAATTCTCCACGACTGACAGAAATCTCTCAAAAGACACAAAGGACACCAGAGTCGCCTATTCCTACAAACGATATAAAATCACCGAATAATGACGTTATCCATAATTCCGATGCTCGTAAAAGCGTATGGAGGTCACCAGAATCAAAAAACTGGGAATCACCAAAACCCAAAGAAATAAATGAAAATGAAAGTGCACTATTTAGAGTTCCAAAAGCGCGACCACCTTCCCGCTCTCAGTATGTAAACCCTGCCGAAAACATAGAAAATTCTACTTTCCTCAAACCTTACCCACCGTCAGAAAGACCACCACTGAACCAAGGATATGAGAACAGAAATCCTTATGAACAGAACAGAATGAATAGTGCACCTCCATCATCGGCCGTCCAAACTAACTATACTATTAATCATGATGAAAATCAAAATAGCGAAAATAAAATTGCTGCAGAGTTTACAGGAAACAACTTTCACCCAATTAATCAAAATAATTTCAACAATCAAGCTCCAGTGCAAGGCTACGGAAACTATCCGCAAATAAGTAACGCTTATTCATTCACTCCAAATCCTTACGGCCATTTTAATCCCTATGAAAATACCTACAATGATTATAATATCGCCTACTATAATGCTGAAAAATACAAAAGAGAGGAACTTATAAGAAATTCACATTGTTACAATTCGTATGGATATCAATATAATCCTAATTTTGCAGCAAACTTCTACCAAAATCCAAATCCAAATTGGTGTCAATCTTCACCTAATTGGTGTTTATATCCTCCTCCTTTCTCAATTCCATATCCACCAGAACCACCCAAAGCAGAACCTATAGGAGAGGTAACAGGATTAAGTGACAATTTAGAGTGTTTCAAGGACAGTCAAATGGGCGGCGTTGCAATCGCCTTAGGCCATGGGAGTGTTTTATTTGAATGTGCCAAGCATGAAATGCACTCTACAACCGCTGTTAGGAGTCCAAATAGAGTTAATCCAACTCGAATATCACTAGTATTCTATCAACACAGAAATTTAAATCGCCCAAAACATGGACTTGAAGAATGGGAAGAAAAGATGCGATTAAAAAAATTAGGCTTAAGTCCTTCTACGCCGAGTACATCGGGACCTAATTCAAATTCAGTTTCGCCGGCTAACACACCTGGGCCCGAACAAAGGCCGACGCCTACAAAAAAATGGAACAATAGCGAAAATCATATCCCAGGAGGCTACAGTTCTTTATCAGCCTTAGTAGAGGCTACGAATACTGCTAAAAGAAGCGGTCAAATAAGATTAAGAACCGACACACAAACGACCATGTCCTGGACGACCTTGTTCCCAATGCATCCGTGTACTGTAACTGGACCGTACCAAGAATCTGGTACTTGACGTAAACCGGGCCCGATAGGGCAATGTTCTTCCAAGAAGCGGAGTGAAATCCCTCCCTTAGGCATTTAAGGTCCCAATTGCCTTTTGATCTAAGTCTTCTATGGCAACGTGCTTTCCAAAATCGTTAGTAGTTCCTGGATTTATAGAATTAAGCTCTCCGATCCTCGAGACTGGTCCATTGTTCCGATGACTATTGCATTTACATTGGAATTGACTACCGTTTTAACATGTATTTTTCAAACCGAGTGAGTTTTTAATCAAAGATGTAATTTAAGTTTATATTTTTAATAGTGTTTATCGCATTTCAGCTAGTCTTACGTTACTACGTTAGTGCTATGGTATTTCTTAGGCTGTAGAGCTATTTGTATATTGACGTATTTAATTTTACCGGCGATTTTCCGAATAAGTTTATATTTTTACATGCCCTGTAAAATGACATTAGCGTACGGTTTGTCTGCATATTTTGACAAGTTTCTAATTAAGCGCATAAACGACGTTTCATGCGACTCAATGATCTCATAAAATACTAACTACGATTTATTCATTATATGTAATATTGTTTATTCAGAGCGAAAGTACAAAAGTCACAGGAAGGCTACGCTAGCCGTCGCCTAGAGGAGTCACGTTCGACGATCGCGTTTATTTATATTTTTGTACCTTTATTATCTATTAGTTACAATGTATTTTAATGGTTTTATTATCATTCCTCTGCCTTTCCGGTCGTTTGTTTTGGCATTTTGTTCTTGTAATGGAGTCACGCACGTGTCACAAACGTAACGAGTGCTTTTATATTATAGGTTAAGAGGTGTGTATTTTTAACTTTTAGAATATTTAACTTATTTATATGTATTACGTGAACCATAATGAAATCATTTTCTTTGTAATAATTTAGCGTAGGTATTAATATTTAATATATTTGCTTTACGATTTGACATTAAATTATTGGCAGTTGTTTTTTATGCATGTTTCGAGAGCCTTTACTTTAACTTGAGTTAGCTTAGCCTGCGTCTGGCGAAACCAGAGAAATTCTTATTTGGTAACTTTTGAACTAATGAATGTGACCTTATTTAAGAATCGAGTGCATCTTATCATTGTTCTCATATATAAGCGATTGTGAAAAGTTAATTACGTTCGTACATAAAAGAAAAGAAGAGTAATAAATAAATTACATACATTTATAAGATAGAGTATTTGCAAAAAATCAGGCGCTTGAAAAGATTATAAAGTAGGCATATTATTGAAAATGATCGAAAACATACTGATGAATAGTTATTAATATATAAATAGGTTAAGGAGAAGTTTGTTTTAAAGATTAAACTATTGATATAGTTTATATTTTTTACGTGTACGTATTTATTGAATGGTAAATTTATTGGAACATGAAATTATTTATAGGTAGAAGTTTTGAGAACAAAACTTATAAAAACTAAGCAATAATAGACATCGGGGTCTATGTACGTTGTAATGTAGGGTGGAGAATATTAAATAGTTAACGAATGGTGCGATTTATCGTCTGTCTTATGGAAATACTTACTCTTACCACAAATTGCCTAAATTTTAATCTGATATTCTTTTGTCGTTGACGAATGCCTGAGCTTGCCATTACTTATATTTTTTGTGTAACGTCCGTACGTGGAGATGCATTGTGTGACGAGACATATCAGAAGCATACACAGTAAATTACACTAATTATGTTTTATTTTCGAAAATTGTAAAAAATATAATTCAAACTGCACCAAATTATTTATATATCGGGTCATATTTGACTACTTAATTGTATACTTTTTATAGAGTATAAAAATATTAAGAGATTATATTCACGCGTTTCAATTTTGTATTTTGTGTAGTAGTCGATAAAATGGCGCAAATACTAAAATTGTTGTTTCAAAGACAGCCAATGTCAAAATTGGAAAAAATTATAAAGTATAAAAAAAAAGAGTTTGAATTATATTTTACCGCCAACAATGAGATCCATTTTTAATTATGGCAACTTTAGTAATTAATTATGTTTGTGAATTAAGTATTCGGATATGATATTAAGTTATTTTTGTATCAGCAATACCCGCATGGATGCAATTCGGAAGGTTGTATTGTAGATGTAACTGCGAGCTGTTTTTATAAGAATCATTAGGAACCTGTGATATACCATTAACTCACGAGTGCTTGCTTGTATGGTATGTATGTCTGTTGTCGCGACACTTACTGACAGAACGCAAAGAAATAAAATTAAAATTAATTAAGTATAGTATATTATTGTGTATCCGATTGCCACAAACCAAAAACGACCAGTATTTTCTAATATTGTAACCAAAAACTTTTGTTTAGTTTGCGTTCTCGCGCGTGTTTCCGAACGACGTTCGTTGCGTTTCAGTTACGACGGACGACATATTTGTGTAATATTTTGTCTTCTGCCAAAACAAAAGAATGTGTCATGTAAATAGAACTACCATTATTTATTAATATAATAATTTAAAAAAGACATTGCCTTGTTTTATTTATATTGTCTTGTAGATATTTAAAAAATAAATGAGTGAGATTGGTTTTTTTTTTTATTTTATTAAAATGAGCAAAAGCTCGTAGATACAAAAGTGTAAAATACTCTATACAAAGGTACAGTTTGGAATATTTATTACGAACTAAACTTAATTATCTTATGATCTAATATCCAACTTTATTTTTATGTACTTGTCAGTTGAAAGAGTTTTTATTTTTCAACATTTCAAATAATATTAATCATATATATTTTTTTATTTTCCATTTCCTTGTTTTGGTAACTACAAAACGTACGTATATGAAATATTTAAATTTAAATGACATTAAAAATCTATATATTAGTATAAAAATATATACTTAATGTAATATAATTTTTTACAATTTTCGTTAATCAAAACAGATGCAGTTACTACCATTATGTCTTGATATAATTTTAAAACTATATCGTTGAACAAAATAAATTATACAGTTCCAATGACTTGATTTGATGTTTTTTTTAAATATAATTACAGTATTTTTTAATATTTAGTATCTTCTTTAAAATAAAATTTACACAACATAAAAAAATTAAGACCTAATTTTAATATAATATTTTTTTCTAGGCAATAAAATTTCCTATTTTGAAATTTTAAGAAAATCATAATTATATATACGATAATTAACATACGATTGAATGACTCAAAAACCATATATAAAAATGTAGAAAGAACATTACACTTCAAGCTGAGCTAGATAGGTAGACTGATATAATAACAAACATACTGTTTAGTATTTATATAAAAATTTACATTAATATTTTATAGAATTGTCTTTTTATTTATCCGCTTTTTTCATACCTTTTAATATTTCCTCATCACCTAACATCTAGCTTTAAAATAAAACCGTCTCTACCCAAATCGTAAATTGTATACGGATATGTGGATTCTGTATTAAAGAAATTATAATTAATATTGGTCGCATCTCGCATTGTACAAATAATATTTTTAGTTCTCCATTATCTAGTAAAGAATAACATTGCTTGTTTTATTTAAAATATATGTCTTATTTTATAGATTCAGATTTTCGATTACATTATTTCATAAGTTAATTTCTTTGCAATATTCAATGTTTATAGTATTTAAATAAAGTGTTAAGGATGCATAGCAACAATAATATTAGATAATGCAGTTCTCGCGTCGCAGTACGGGAAGAACTCTAAAACTTCCCTCGCCCGCGTTATGTGTTCGCGTATTAGTTGTTTTGTTTGTTCGATACCGCCGCCCTCCACCACTGCTTTGTAGAGCTGAAATGGAAAACGTTAGATTAAAATAACGATATTTAAAGGTCGCCATAGCGGTATGTTATTTAAAATATCTGGACAAATCATTTCAAATATGAAACACATTAAAAACGCCACTGTTATTAAATGTAATACACAATGTAGGTTAACTTTGAAATCATTCGTAACCTTTACAAAACACGAAAGTTACACAAAGAGCAAGATCATGTAATTTTGCTATTTACAAATTTATGTTTGCCTGCTTATTACTATTTCACTGACAAATTAAGTATTTTTTCTTATACTTTGTTCTCTGCTTTCATTTTTTTATTTAATACTCGATTATTTTGTTTTCTAAAATAAAATGGCGTACAGTGTCCTTACAATTCTTTTTTTTATCAAATATAATAAAATTAAACTTACGGCATGATAGTCCACATCGTGTACACTCTTTTTCCCAGCTTCTATATACGAGTATAACTCGGGCCTGTCCTCTAAAGTGAAGGCTAAGGGCGCCCCTACAAGGGAGAAGCTAGCGGGTTCGGGTCCCGAAAAGGATTCTAGGTCCAAAAACGCCTGCCACGCCAACGCTAAGTGACAACCGAAGAGGTAGCCCTAGAAAATGTAAAATATTCTCTGTAATGGGCTTATATTTTAATTGGAATAATTGTTGTTAAAACATATTATAGATAACCAAAAATAGAGCAATTTTTTAAGTTTGAAATTTTATGTACGTTTTTCAGTCGCCGTTTCCGGCACATAGAAGTGTAGGTAGAGGGAACCTTGTTAAGTGTTAAGTTAAGACATTCCGTTCCCATTAACACACTTCCGTTCCATACTTCCCGCCGAATACTTGATACTTTGCGTGTTAAGTAGCGTAACTAAGCCGCGCTTTATTACCAGATGAAAATATTAAATATTTCATTCTCCCAAGTAAGAATTGAACCAACAACTGTCGCGTTTACCGAAGCGCGCTTTTGCGTCTACGCCACGACAGCTACTTCAACAAAATTGTTGAATTAACTAAATGCGTATTATATATTATATAAGATGGTATTGTCATATAGGAAAAAAAAACTTCAACTTATAATACTACTAACTTATAATTTTAAAAAAATATATATATAATTTGTTTCTTTCTGCTATTCATCTCTCAAAGTCTTAAATGATATATACATATCACATCAACCATTTGGACGCACGATCTGATCTAGACAATGTGTTTCTCCAATACTATTTGAAAGTGAACATGATTCTTAGAAACTATAAACATTTCTCTAGTAAGGAAAATGACCGAAATAGGCTATGGCAGTTTGCTATCCAAACTCTGTAACTGAAAATACTATTATTCTAATAGACTTTCAAAACTAGTTATGTTACGAAAAACAACATTTACAAAATAGTAGGTAAAATTAAGATATAAGGAGTAAGGAAAACTATGTAATTAAAATTATATTAGATATACTTAATTTATGTTGAGTGAACAAAAATAGTTTATTCACTTTTTTTGATTTTTTTTTAATTTCTCTAAGTCAGGATGAAATCCCAATCTAAGGACCAGATGTCGTGAAGGTCATAAATTAAAATAATCAAAGCAAACTTAAAAAACAAACCATGAATTAATAATAATTTTATTATACAATATTCAGAAGTAAAATAAGAAAAATCTGCCTTATCCTAATGAAATTGGAGAACTAACTATTAAAGTTATATTATAAACAAACCTGTGTCTGCAAAGCGGGTTTATGGCCGGCCAGCTTGAGCGCGGCGGAACAGCTCTTGCCGAGCAGCGCGCCAGCCGCCAGCACATGGCGCGCCGACCACTCGCGCCGCGCGCACCCGTACACGCCGTGCATCGGCAACGGCGAAAGAATGCATTCCCATTCTTTTATGATAAAACATATTTTAAATGTTTTTTTTTTTACTTTATTGATAACGAATATAAATAATAATATTAGTTGGCATGTCCTTTCATCAATTTAAAATTATGCCGCCAATATGTAGTTGACTGGAGACGTCTGATTGGTTTTTGTGGGTTCGAATTTCACGTGCAATTTTATATATTATTATAGTTAGAGACATTTTGTTCTCTAAATTTAGCCACAGCTTAGGATTTTGAAGAAGATGGAGAAAGGAAGAACATACGATTATTACTTTTAGTGTACTCTCGTGTTTCTCACAAAAAAATACCACCATCATACCTATGTATGATGACGATAACTCGCTTTTGAACTTGCATAACAACAAAATCGTTTACGCATATTTAAAAAATGTATATTTGTTTAAAATCTTCGTCAGAAACACTATCTTAAAGTATTCCGATTTGAATTTGTTTTAAGTTGCAAAACGGTGGTTTTATGCGCTCGTCACGCTGTCTGCTTCCACATTAAAGTTAAAACTGAACAATCGTTAATTATAAATACAATTGCACATCATTTTATGTATATATTTAGGTATTTTTATATATGTACCCACCTATGTGTGTGTACCTCATGTCTATGATTTTAAATTGAAAAAAAAAAAGTAAAATTTTTCTTTCGGTGTTTTGGATTATAAGAAATCTACTTGTGTTAGTTTTTACTTTAAAAAATATTCAACATTTTACGCTAACAATAATAACAACCTTCAATTTGATATTCTAAAATTATGTATTTAGGTGTATAGCTGCATATGAATAAAAGCGATGGAGAGGTGAAATTATTGAGGGCATCGTAACTGTTCAGAGGTCCGTTGTTTTTTAGTCGTCGCTTCATCAGCGACAGCATGTCCTTTTTAGTGTCACGGAATGAGTTGCGTGTGACCGTCGTGGCGCAGTTACCACTGTTGAACCAGAGTGGCTGCGAGTTCAATTATTTATCTAATATTTTCATTTTCTACTTTTTTGAATTTATTAAACCATTAAAGATTGTCTTTGTTTTACGTACGATATATTACAATTATTACATAACTATCATATTATATAAATATTATAAGAAATCTGTCAATGATACAAATTTTCAATTACATATTAAAAAAATCTATTCTATCTATTCTAGGGCTATAAAGAAGTAGGTTAAAATAAAGTGTCGTTATAGATACGTGCATCAATGTGAGGACCGCTCCTAGCTGATATAAATTCAAACCACACGCGCTTCGCGTACGCGCGTCACAATTCCTACACAATAGGTTAAACAAAATTAAGGCAATCTATAGTTCCAATTATAAAACAGAATATCTTTAGGAATAACTATCTAATATCTTTGAGAATTTTAGTTCCTATAAGCTTAAAATAGTGAAGTAACTAATAAAAATTTTTACATGTTATAAATATCTTACTCGGTTAAGCAAGAGGTGAATTTCCCAAGTTAAACATGTACAATTCTTTACATCTTTTATACAGCGTTTTTAATTCTTTATACGTAAGAAATAAATTAGAAATATTTTATTATAGAGACGCGAGAATTTGGATTAAATACATCGTTACCTGTAATCTCCCTATAAAGTATCATAGATAAAATAATTGCATACGTAATATATATCTGACCCTGATTGTCTCTGATCAAACAAAATAATAACATATATTATTACAAGTTAACATCACTTCGTCATAGAAACTACGATAGTAAGAATAAAGGAAAATACATTTTGCCGCGCTTTTCTAAAAGAAACACTAAAATAACTTTGAAACATACATATCGCTTTTATAGCCATCCATGAGAATTGGCGTAATTTTATATAAGATGTTAACGAGCTCTCAGGTGTATCATGTTTTAGTAATAGGACTCTACAACGTTTCCTACGGTATTATATATCAATATAATATACTAACTTGTGAGTCAAGTAACTAATTATTTGGCTGTGATAAAATTATTTTCATCGCACTGCCACTCAACACGCAAAGCCTCCCAGATTCAGAAAGCAGAAAGTGGGGAACGGAGTGTCTTACACTGAGTTCCCTCTGCCTACACTGCTGTGTGCGGGATACAGCGTGAAACTGATTTTTATTTTTTTTTATAAAATTATTTTTATAAAAAAAATTAAATCTATTTTTTTCATTCTTCTTCAGTTAGCGTGTAACAAATTACTAGGTTGTAGCTATTACGGCTCGTGTTCGAGTTTAGATCGATTTAAACGCTACTTGAAATCTGCGTAATGCTTGATAAGACCTTAAAAGCAAATAATGATGTAATTCTTTGTCTTTACGTTTACCTGTGCGATTTTAAATTTAAATTAATAAAACGTAATAATTGGACTATATAGTATTCTATCAAATTTTATTTCGTATAATTTATGAACATTATTTACATATACCCACATTTTCCTTAGCCTGTTTTTTTTATTTAATCTCATTGTTTTTATTAATATTGATCACAACTAACATCATCAGATACAGCGCTTATGATAACTTTGTAATGCCAAGTTAACGGTGTAAATAAAACGCTAGTCATATCAACGTATGACATTAATTGTACCGACAGGTACTGTTCTATATACTGTGGGCTTGATGTCACTTGCCAGGCCTAAACCGGTTTACACTACTCGGCCTGCAGCTCTTTTACTGTTAACAGCGTCACTCGAATAATAAATTTATACTAAATACATAAGACAACACGACTAAATTCAACACTATATATATCATAAATATTCATATGTGACTATAACAAGACGGTTTTAGATTCGATCCCACCTCGAGGAAGTTAAATATTTATTTACGTTTATATTTCCATTTCTTCACTCTGGTGTAGAGGCAAAGCGCAGCGTTGAGTTCTGCCACTCAACACGCAATGCCCCCAGAATTCGACAGAAAGTGGGGGCGGAACACCGTTCCGTGATACAGCGTGAAGCTGATTTAATTTATTTAAAAATATGGATATTCTGAGCACGGATTAACGGAGTATCTAAAGATGATATGTGATCACACTTGACGGATGTGAGCACGTCTCATTAATTCCAATGCAAATAAACTTGAAGTTAACCTATTTGCTCATGTACTCGTTCGCAAACATGGCCAGGCTTAGTTTACTTGAATATTTATTTAAAGACTATAAAGAAGAATACCATAAATTTAAAGTCCTATATTTAATCTACCAATTACTTACGTTACAAGGTTACTTCGATACAAAATCTTAATAATTATATTAAATTAGTTTTCAATTATCATTCAAATCTCAGTAAAGTAGAGAAAAAAAACATGAAATATATTTATATAAGTAGATTAAAATATATTTATGTGTTGTAATTCTCACAATCAAAAGTCACAGTTGTCATTGGATGTCTCAAAGTTGAGAGAAAATATTGTGTGTAGATCACATAAGTAGTGATTAAAGAATTTAGTGGAAATAATCCTCATCACCTATATGTTCCAAGATATGAAAGGATAGAGTAAATCTGGTAACTTCGTATATACCGATGTTATCTGATATATTGATATTTTACTTAACGTTTTAGGGTCGTGTTTCGATCAAAAGCTTTTGTGAGGAGCTTAAATGGCGGTCAAGAGAATTAGAATTAAAGAATAAAAATTTAACACATGAGAATGTTCAAAAATTTTTCCAGGAGTGTAATTATAATTCATAATATGTATTATAGCTATTACATTTTTATGTCAATTGATAATAATAGAGAATACATTTTCTTGCCAATTAATTAATTTTAACGGTCCTCGAGCTTCAGTAGAAAGTTATATCTTAGGGTTTACCGTACGTACACCTTTCGCTTGTTACGCAATTATGAAATTAAAGCTAATTTGCTTGCTGGTTAGGTGAAGCAATTCTTAACTGTACTTTAGCTTGTCTAAAGTGGGTAATATTTACATATTTTTTATATATGCGAAAATTTAAACGAATATTTTATCTTCTAAATGTATACAAGAGAAGATATATGACTAAAAAGTTTTGAAAATTTATTAGCTTTTATTTAACGTAACATAACAAGTAAACTATTTTTTACTAAATCGGAATCGGATTTAATACTAAATTTAATACAATTAAGCAGTTTAAACTGATGGTACATACCGGATGCAGCTTCTCGTTGGTCTTCTGGCAGTGGCCGTGAAGGCAAAGGATTATTTTGTTCGTCTCTATCTCCAAGAAACTCCGCTTCGGCTAGATCTCGGACTGCTGAAGACATCAGCTCGACCAGCTCTTGGTTTCTATTGGGAAATGGAATTACTGTTATAAAATATATGTCAAAGCAACTCTACCAACATATTCGTTATCATAACATATACGACTGCATACGATGATTTTAAGTTCGAATCAGACTTAAAATAATATTTATATATAAAACTTATATTTTCGTTTTCCTAATATTAATATAAAATAGATAAATTATTAACAAATAAAGGTCGGGTAACTGTATAAAGGCTATTTTGCCAGTTTTTTTTACTTAGTACACAAATTACAGAGATACTTCAAGATAAACGTCTACTTAATATTGCGCTAGTAATTTGCATAACCTAAAATTTTAATATGATTTCATTGAGAAATCGTCATAAGACGAATACCTACTTATATTATTCTCGAACGTTAATCTTGAATATAAATAATTGTACATACTTTTAAAAGCTCAAATTTATACTGTAATTTAATTTTATAATATATAAGTATTTACATAAGAAAAATATTATTATATATTATAAAAAAGTGTTGAACTTTTGTATAAACCAAAGAATTAAGAAAATGATATACATTGTAATAGATAATTTTCTTGATATATTTCTTTCAAGTTTAAAGCTATAAAAAATAACTTACTACTGCAGCACATAAAGTGGAACTATTAAGATATTCTTTTGAGCATTATAAACATAGCGGGTGTGGCGAAAGTGAGCCGTTTGAGACCGGTCCGTCCATTCCGAACTTACATATATGTGAACGAGGACGACGGAAGAAAAGTTTTACAACAAAAAAAAACACATATGGTGTGATTTACTTGGAAAAATACCCGATAGACTTCTCGATCTACATATAAAAATTGTACCTTGTAAAAAAACAATTGTTTTAATTATATAATAACTATAGTATACACAATGAACGATAATAATTAAAAAATACTTATATATTTGCTTTTATTTTTCTATTATTTGCGAATACTAGTGTAGTGTTACATATTTAATACATTTAGAACCTCAACCGCAGTACTTTCGCGTTACATTATAACACATCAATGGGCCGGCCGGTTGCCTCACAGTTAATTCGATGTGTTACATGGAACACAAGTTGCAAAACAAGTTATTGGCATGTTAAAACTGTTGACCTCTTACCGTTAGTACCGCTAGAAATGTAAAAATGTGTTTGAACATGAGTTTTGCGAAAATATATTTCAAGTTAATATAATCTAACGGTGATCGTAGTAGGGGTTTCGAAACTTAAATATTAAATATACATTGTGATTATTATCGAGCACGCAGAGTCCTCTAAATGTGAAACTTTAGAGTTGCATTAGATACATCTTGATGTATCTACGATTATTTTTTTTAAATATCTGTTTTATGCTATAATCTACAAACTCCAGGATAGTCAGAGGGAATCAGTGTCAAGACACTCCGTTCCCCATTTTCCGCCTTACTCTGGAGGCATACCTCGATACTAGAGCGAAGATATGAAATTATCAATAGAAATAAATATTTAATTTCCTCAAACTGGGATCGAATCCACAACCAGTCGCGTTTACAGTCACACCGTTGTCACTACGCCATTATAAATAATAAAAGTAGATTTACATGAAATATGGATATTGGATAGTGTAATAATTTTAACGTAATATATTATTTTTTTTTATTCTATTATTAAATCGATAATTTATTAATATTTTTACATTATTTTCAAGCTAAAAAACATTATGCAAACTATTTTATATTTCTTACATCATAATGATGCATGTTTATGCAGTATTGGCTCATCGCTATTAATGTATAGAGTTGTAGAGACCATTAACATTTTACTGAATTCACAATTTTAATTTATAAAGAAACTGCTTTTTAATTAATTAAAGATCTTTAGCAAGTAGTTTATTAACCTTATAATTTTACTCTGTTATATTTAAATGGAAATTAATTTTTTTTTAAGAACATGTTTTAATAATTTACTCGATATGTTATAATATTGTATTAAATTACTTAAGTGTATAATTAAGCCCCCAATTACATTATGTAGTATTATTACACTGTAATGGTATCTTTTCATATGTGTCGAATTGTTTTTTGAACTAACTGAACATTCAGACTTCTTTGGTTTCAGTTTTGATTTTTTAAATTAAATTTTCATACATAACTTTTTATTAGTTATATTGAAGAAAGCAACTGATAAGTCTCATGCCTAGTTTTCACAGCGGAACCGCCTTACGAGCCGATAGCTTTACGGTTATCAATAAAAAATAAATCAGATTAAAATATTATATATATATATATTATTTTGCTTAACTCTCTATTTTTGGTACAATAATATTTTTTTATAAGAATTATTATTCTTTTGACATATAACGCATCTTATATTCACATTTTAAGTTATAAAATAATTTAAAAAAAAAACAATTTAAGCGTGTTATTAACTTTTCTCATAAAAGCGCAATTTGATTGCCAAGGAAGAGGCATCGAAAGTCGTAAACATAATAAAGACGAACAACAGTTACGTTACAGCATCGACACTTTGGAAAATTTTAACAACCAGATACGAGTTCATAACGGTGCTTGGAAATTAAATCAATAAAGTAGAAGTTACGCGCGGTCCGTCTGAGGTGGTAGTAAATCACGCTTTGAATTACTTTAAGTATGCAATCATCATTATTATTGTAGTGAATAAAAATATTAAAAAATCTAATTTTCATTAAGTTCATGCTGTAATACTGTGTCCCGCATACAACGATATAGGAGACCACAAGTGTTAAAACTCTCAGTTACCCACTCTCCACCGAATTTTCTGAGGCATCACGTATTGAGTGGCCGAACTTAATGCCGGCCTATCTGGCGTGGTGCCAGAGCAAGTAAATTTTTAAGAAATAATTATATACATATTGGCTGACGCTGCGGCACAAGGGTGTGACTATAATACGACGGTTGTGGGTTCGATCCTCACTCGAGGAAGTGAAATATTTATTTACGCTTATATTTTCATTTATTAAAAATATAGTATACCATGAATATATAACAATGAAATTGACATTTATTGTGACTCACATTTAATTCCCCGAGATCTTGAACATACGACGCTTTTACCTCGTTTGAAAGAATCGTAAGTTTAAATTTTTTTATATAAACTGGATGATGACGCGAACAGGAACTTCTTATAACTGTGTAACTCGCGCTATAATAAATGTATGTATTGTATCTGTTTAAAACGTTGAGGATTTCAAATATTTCTTTAAAATACTTTGGCCGCAGAATTTACTATAATATCGAATTCGATTAGTCCACCGTTGTCACTTAGTATAACAAATAAAAGACATAATATAACATAACAATTTTCCTTATATTCTATACAATAATTGGAGCATTTTAAAGCAGTTGACATTTATATACCTTTATACGGAATTGAACCTGTGATATAGAACAACGTCAGTCATTACCAGTATCGTATATACAGTTGCCTACACATTTACCGTTGCTAATTTAAACAAGGAAGTATATGCATATATTGCAAGTTGCAACCCATTAAGCGCGTCCATTATATCATTATACGCGCATTTTCCGTCACGGTCGAGCAGTACCTTAATGTTTTATTAATAAAATAAATAATACGTTAAATTATGCTTTTTATGTATTTTTTTTATTACATTTCTTATGATTTTTATCTTTTATGAGGGAAGAGCTATTATGTTTTCTTTTTATATTTCTTTATGTACTAGTATTAATTGAAGTCTACATTTGCATGCATTTTATGGGTTCGTTATAACAGTTATTTTTTCCGGATATTTTTAACAAAAATATAGAAAATATCACTTGTTTCTCTGCTATCAATCTATATAATGTATGTATATTGTACCTGATACCGATAGTTTATATTTTAAAGTAGGAGAGAAATGTCAGAAAGTCTAAGAGAGAATATTTTTAATAGTACATAAAAAGCTCTTATACCGTTATAGCATCCTTTGTAACGATCGTAATTACATTCATAACTATTTATTACTTTCCGTTATAATAAGAGTTTTATATTTACTTTAACGTTTATACACAAAAACCTATTTACATTTAATTCAATTGCATTTCAAAAATAAATGTATTTAATATTCACTTTATAGTCTCTACAAACTCAGATACAATTAGTCACGGTCCATCACAGGTCATATGTTGATGTTAATTTTGTCAAATTTGTACTTCCGCTAATATAAGACGAAATCTTAATTTTAAAAGTAACCTCGACTGTCCGCATGTTTTGTGTTGGTGGAAGGAATCTAGTGTTTAGACACACCCACTTGCCCACAAGTGTTAATTCCTTTATACTTAACATATTCATAATTATTCTTCATCGTGTTTTCTCCATTTTCGAAACAGAAGAGAACAGAACACTACAGAAGCTGTAGTGTACTTAAAAGCTAAGCCTTTTTTCTACTATCTACTTACTAGTAACCTACTATATTAGCTACAAGAATTGAAGAAAGGACACTAGTACTTAATTATTCGCAAGTATCACAGATGGCAACCTGCCACCTATTAAGCTTTCACTTGAGAACATTCCGGCTTTGTAACCGTACATGTAAAAGGGCTCTCCTGGCGTTGTTTATAAAGTAATTTTGACTCATCAATTAAAATTATACGGTTATCGTAAGAAAAGGAGTCTGCCATGCCCGAGGACAATAAATGATCATTAATCATTATATAAAGACGAAATAATGACTTATTATTATAATATGAGTGTCCTAGAAAAAGAATACAATGGAGTTGTTAATTTTAATAATTTACGTCATGGAATATACGCTTTTTACAAATGTATTTTAAAGTAAAAATGGGCTTAAATACACACCTCACTTTTTACAATAGGTAAAAGTTTCTCCCCGAATTCGGGACATACGAGCACTTCAATGGCGGACCTTAACGTCACATTTTGCCCTAGTGATCTCAATGAATGAATAACCAGGAATCCCAAATGTTTTTAACCTTCTTTTTATAAGTAGATTTCTATAATTATGTTTCGAATTTATGTCGTTTGATGACTACATTTAGTCATGTTTTGGCATAAATTTGCAAATAACTGTAAATCGTTTTCTTTAATTTATGGTGTACCTAGAAATATACTCGCTATACGAAACTTTCACTAATTAATTGTTTCTGGTAAGTTACAAACATCATTTTTTGTTTATTTGTGTATTATAACAAGTTTTTATTTTATTTAATAATATATTTCTCGAACGATAAAGACACAACGCGTGTATTTTGTTTTGTTTTACGTTTTATCTCGAATATGGCGGGATATACCGAGCAAAAAAAAGTGTTAAGACATTAATTCCCGAATTTTAGATTTTGCGTGTTAAGTATAGGAACACAACGTAATAAACGGTAACGAAATTAACAAAATTTTCCAATTACGTAGTCCAAAAAAAGATGAGTTAAATCCGAACCTACACATATCTACATAAAAATTACATTCAAAACCCAAAACACTTGTTTCTCAATCAGACACTAGTAGAATACCCCGTAACATCATATAAATATTAAACAAGTGGGCAAGTCTGACGCGAAATAAAAGACACGGATGTTACTTGTGGCATACAGATAACTTTCACTTAAGTATTGTAAGCATATTTGTAGCATGAAATAGACATGGTTTAATTTTATTGTTTTCTTTATTAATTATATTATTTTCGGTATTCATTGTATTATTTTATTACTGAATTATATATTTTTTTATTTATTATTTCATTTTCTTTATTAAGTCACCTTGGTATTCATTTTATATTAATTCTGATAGAATGTAAAGCTTCGAATGGCTTAATTTCCTGTAATAAAAAATATTGTAAGCCCAGGCACTTATCAAATACAAATAAAGGAATATATTTACATTTGACCCTACAACTTCCACGCCACTATTTAAATTTATTGTAAAAACTCCTTTAAAATACCTACAATACAAATAAGGAAATGAAGCACATTAAGTATTAAAGCACTGACTGTTTCTGCAAGTAAAGAATTTGTTATTATATTATATATTCCAACGTTCGCGAACAAAATATATATGAGATTTTTCCTGTTTTGAGCGTTTTTTTCCGAATAAATTAAAAAATGAGTCACTTGATCATAGTGTTCAGACTCCACTTGCCACCTGAATTTAAGACATTGGTGGAAATGAAAATATTTCATTTCTAAGTAATGGAATTCACAGCCATTGCATTTACAGACAGTCGCGATCCCACGGTTCCACCAGTTATAAATATAAATATATAAATATAAATATATATATATAAAGTTATAAAGTTATAAATATATTTAATTAAAAATTAGCTTAATGTATTGAGGATACCCAATACTTACACTAATTAGTTACACGATCGAACGAAAAAAAAAAACAAGAATAAAAACAAAATATAGAAGAATTAACTTTCGCGTCAGATTGGATGTTGTCCAATAAAAAAGGCTTATTAATCAAAAAGACAGTTCACGAAAGGCTTTTTTGCGATATCAATCATTATTGCGTTAGTTAAGCGTTAATAACTCGTTTTCTGGTTTTTTCTTGGACCTCCATAAAAAAAATATTTTGTACATATTATTTATAGGTAATTAAATTAAATGGTATTATTAAATTATTATATGATAAAAAATCCGCTTTACACTTTGTTCTGGTTATAACAGGGTAACTAAAGTGAACCTAGAGCTCTAAAATACTTCGTTCTCCACACTACACCCACTTTTTGAGAGATTTTGTGCTGATTAGCGTAGCATTCCCCCGATTGGAGATCGAATTCACAACCGTCGCGATTGGGGACAATATAAAAACTACTCCTTTGCGCCACCGCGCTATTTTTACATTGTAATAGAAAATAATTTCTTAGGTATAGTTATTAGAACGAAATATGATGTTGAAAGTTTCAACTTAGAGGCCGTCGTGGCGCAGTGGCACAAGGGTACCGCCTGCAAACGCGACGGTTGTAGGTTCGATTCCCATTCGAGGAAGTGAAACTTTCATTTACGTTTATATTTCCATCTTTCTTCACCCTGGTGTCGAGGGAGAGCGCGGCGTTGAGTTCTGACACTCAACACACAATGCCTCCAGAATTTGACAGAAAGTGGGAACGGAGTGTCTTAACACCGACGTTCCGTCTGCCTACCCTGCTGTGTACGGGATGCAGTGTGAAGCTGAAAAAAAGGTTTCAACTTGAAACATTGTGTGTTGTTTGTGATTTTTGGTGGTGG
>JBAIZZ010000209.1:57427-73990 GCA_037355905.1 Heliconius aoede | reverse complement strand
AGTGCAACGTTTGCTATTTCGTCGCTCAAGACCCATCGTAAACTGAGAAAAGATGTTGGGTAACCGACGATCTTCTCAGCCTCGCTGACCGCCCTGTTCCAGTCAGGTTTCGTGTTTTGTTGTGCAACGGCCCGGTGAGAGCTACTAGTGGCCACTTCCCTACCAATGTGAGCCCCCCAGAGCTTAGCAACTAGGGCGCCTGAAGGACAAGCTTTCACTAAATCATATCTCACTGCTGATCTCAACCTGCTTAAACTCATTTTTGAACTTATAACTTGGATTTAAAAAAAAAAAAGAACAGGAAAATTTTATAATTTACACGTTTTGAAATACACTTATAACACACTCATAACAGAAAATATTTTATAAATTCACTAAGTAGATTATACGTAACACAGATGATCATAAAACTTTATGAATCTACAATATTTAAACAAAATATTACACTTTGTATATTATAAGCGCGCCACAATACGAACGTTCAACCTTTGCCGCTCAAACATTTAACTGATGCGGATTGGTTGCTGTTGTAGTTGATGTTAAATGACAATCGCAATGTATGATTACGAAAATCGGATATTAGGGCAAATTTGTACTAGCAACATTAAGTATTGGACAAAAATAAATATTTTTAATATCATTCTATATATGTATATTATATTTTTTTCTACAATAAATATATATAAACTAATAAAAAATTCGTAATTTATATTTTATAAATATATTTTGCACGATGGCAGCATTGTGTCATCATAATGACATTACCATTCAACCATTCAATGACTCATCAGCTAAATAGTTCATTCGTTGTTCAGTCAAGATTCAAGAATCAAATGACAGATAAATTTTCTAGATCAGTCAATTGTATATCACCGGCCTTTGTAGTCGACTGTAAGGGGTCACTATAAATTGCCGGCTTTTTGAGTGTCTCAGATTTATTAAATCTTAACTAAAACTTTTGTTTTTCTCATCAAATACGTAATTGCTTTGTGAAAGTGCGAAGTTTACGGAGTGCATTCACCAAGCACAGTTTCATTCTATTACCGAACTTATTTTAAGGTAAGTTCGCGATATGGTGCACTTTGCAATTATTTCTTTACCCTCGATCAGGTAGAGATGTCCGCTGTCCACGTGTAGTGCATACGTGTGCAGTAGCGGGCACTTATTTTATTTATATTTATACCAAAGTTAGATAAACAATGAGACCATGGGACCGAATAATCTCTAGAGAATTGTCACGTAGGTACATTGTGGATGTTGTCTCAAGTAACTGCGTAGTTAATTGAGACAGTCAAGTCTCTGAATAGCTAACTCAAAGACTTCTCAGATAGAAGTATAATAGAATTATAAAATGTTTCAATCTCTTATCATTTAGATTTTGATGATACAAAAACAAACAATATTCATTCTTGTTTAATTTTCTAAATTGAAGACTATCTTTGAAGAATATATTATTTATAAGCTATTAAAAAGAAAAATAGGTCACTGATATTTCTAGTTAATGTCAATTAATAAGTCTTATCAAGTTCTAATTATGATGTTAACTTGTATCTAGGCTATGTATACTAATCTATTAATTATACTCACTCTGTCTATTATTATAACATGAAAATAGTGATTACTAATAGTACTTTTAACTCATTGTATGAGTGACAGTAGTATGAAATTTAGATAAAATTAACATTATATAGTTAAATTTTTGAAAATATGAATGAATTCACATACTGATCCAACTCATAACTATAATATATCAACTGATTGTTTTTTTTTTTTATAATATCATAAAAATTAAACCCATTTACTATGTTTATTCATTTAAATGTCCTTGAACAACAAATTTGTTTGTAAATACAATTTTAGGACAAGGTGATTAGGTGTGGACTTTTTGCCTTGAGTGTTATATTGACATCAAATTAGTAAATTCAACCAGAAATCCTTTGATTTGTACTCGTACAAGTTAATGGTATAAAAAAGATATTATTTATTATTAAAATGGAATAAAAAATTAAATGTGGCTTATCATACGTATTTCATAATATCTAGGGCCTACTTTACGTTGTTAATATTTTTTATGAATTTATAACATAAAAATAGATACATCTAAAAACATTAAAAGAAAAACACTTCCAATGGTAGGAAATGGGATAGAATTAGGTATGGATTATAAGTATGGAGTATATAGCCTCCGCATGTACCTCTATATTTAAAATGTGCTCAACCTGTGATTACACAAGCCATCTGCAAATTTTCATCACATATTTTTCATTTGAGTTTCAAAATATTAAAACAATCCAAATTATCATATATAAGGTCAACAAATAATTCAGAAACTTCTTTTCCGCACTTTGAAATAGATAAATCTTGTTGTTTAATTTTTCATAAATTATTTTGTATTTTATTTTATTTTGTATTATTTTGCTGGCTGCCTTTTTGATAATAATTCTTTTCTCATATCTCAATTGAATTGAGTAATATTATCATATTTTGTACAAAGTTTTAATTTAGCTGCCTGCAACAATCTACATTTTAAAAATCATACATTTAAAAAAAATTATAATTTAATAATTTCTACAAGTATCAGATTTTAATATAGAGCCATAATATTCTATATGGTCTATTCATTGTTTAGTATTTGACTTGGTAACAGTGCATCTGAATTCCATACCTTATATGCAAGCGGGTTTCAAATTAGGGACGCGCAAGGTGCGCTGGCGACAAGGTCATATAAGGTTCTTATAATAATAATAATATGCACTATACACTATCAATATACACTATGACTAGACATACGTAAGATATTCCACTACAGCCTATTTTTAGTATGTGTTTTCTTAATGCCTTCTGCATTCTATTCTTGACCCACCAGCTACGCAGCATATTCTTGAGACATGAGTCAAGGGTTTTAGCTATTAACTCGACTCGGTACAGTGATAGTTGTCTATTCTATTATGATTATTACAACCTACTTTTTTCTTTCAACGAGTGATGTATAATTTTTTCTCACTAGATATTTTAATAACATAATAGTTTCAACTATGGTTCTGGTGCTGGTGCTGGCATAGAAGCATTATTGGAACAGTAATATTTAGTATTTACTTGTGTAGCTTTATCTACTTGAACTACACTAAAGTACGATTTTTGTAAAAAAACCTCATTCTATCTGTTAGTGAGAATCACATTTAAATATTGTGTGCAGCTTAAAAAACTGTACTGTACTGTACTGTTGCCAGATGTCCCGATTTTTATCCCAAAACATAAATTATTAAAAAAAAATCCGGTTTTGCCGAAGACGTCATTTTTTTTTACTTCAGATGTTAAATATCCCACTTTTCACCGAGAGAAAATCTCTTAATGCTTGCCTAAACGGTATTTTGTTTATATTGCTAATGAAATTATAATAAATTATTCAATACATAATAAAAATTACAAAGTATTTTTAGGTATGGAGTGGGAAGGGCCGCCCAAGCAAGGCTTGTACGACCCTCAGAACGAGCACGAGGCTTGCGGAGTTGGTTTTGTAGTTGCTATCGACGGAAAGCGTTCTCATAAAGTAAGTTCGTGTTAATTATGTTTGTACGTTCATTTTATTTTCGTTAAATTTAATATATCCACGCTGTATCCAGCACGCAGCAGGGTGGGCCGAGGGAAAATGTTACGTCACTCCGTCAACTCCGCCAACAGCTCCACACCGCGCTTTCGGAGGGTAAATCGAACCTACAACAAGTTGCATTTACAGTCGCACACTTGTGCCCCTGCGGCACGACTGGCCTCAGTTTTGTATTCTGGAAAATTATATAACAGGAGTTTCTCTGGACTGCTATAGAGCCTCTGAAAACATTTGGCAATGGTTTGCTGATGATTGTAAATAAATATAAAGCTATATACTCGTAAATATTCTTTTAGTAATGGCTTTTGTCGTTTGTGGTGACTTTCCACTCTTTTCTCTTTATCTTCATGTTTTCTTAGGTGATTTTAAATCAGAGAACTACCAAGAGTGATTCGTCCCCTTTCTCTTAAGTTATTGTGATTTGTATAAAATATCTATATATTATAAATTAGATACAAGATTTACATCCATCATGCGAACATTATATACACGAAAAGTTTTCCTTACACGTATATTTATTTATTCCTCTAACCTACATAAAATAAATACTCATATATGTATAAAATAAATATTAAGATAAAAATAGAAAACTGGTTCTAATTAGATCGCGTATTAAGTCATACCGTGTACCATGTAATGACTGTGATATGCGACATTGAAATAATTTCGTTACGACGATAATTTCATATACTTTATTATATTATATGTACACCTTTCGAATATGAATGTAGAATTAGATATAGGCATCTTAGAATCTGTATGTCATACAGATTCTAAGTTGCCTATATCTAATTCTTATTTTTTGGCACCGGTTTTATTCAGATAATATCATTATTCAAATGTTTGAAGGACAATGTCACCTGTAATGGTGACAGTTTAGATATAAATACATGTATGTGGTTATTTCAGATTTATTACTTCCATATAAGTTTTCTAGAACTATCGTGTTCCGATTTGGAATGATCTGGCTGCCAAAGAAATTAGCGATTTTAAATCTACCTTTTTCTTTATATTTGTTACCAATATGGAAAAAACCCATAAAATACTTTACTTTTCATGATACAGATCGTACGCGATGCCGAAACCCTCGCAAAGCGTATGGAGCATCGCGGCGCATGCGCCTGCGACAACGATACTGGAGACGGCGCAGGAGTACTGACGGCTATACCGCATCAGTTCTACTGTGCTCAACTTAGGTAAGTGTTTTTATTAGTATTATTATATTTAAAATGCTGTTTACTTTTTCTAAAATATAGTGTGTGTATTTTGTATTATTTACTATGACAATTTTTTATCTGACACATAAAATCATCCATATCATCAAAGGCGTAAATCATTTTTTTCTTTAAACATTCTGTTTTTGCTATGAATCACTAGACTATTGATAATTTTCTTTCAGTGCCATTAAAAGTAAATTAGGTCTTCAATTGAATTTATACGTAATCATCCATCTTAATAGACCTGTAAATTTGTAATTTCAAGCGCGAATCTACTTACAAATCGATTCTAGTGGATTCATTCCATTAGAATTATGTATATTATAAATTTAGCAAAAAAGTGACGTTACTTCAAACATTATACAAATTATATAGTCGTTTTAGTGACGTCTTCTGTCGTTTTTTTAATGGTTATTAAGATTGCTCTAGAACTTCCAACGATGATTATTCTTTGTTTATAAATAAATAACAATATATTAAAATTTGCTTAAATATTAATTTTGAAACTCGTTATTTCTCTTAGATTATACTTATTACCCTATTTTTGCCAATTACACGATAACTTGTAATATAATTATTAATATTTTAAACATTTTCATACTATACTATGTTTATAGCATTACATAACGTGTCAAACGTGTCTAAAACAAAACTAAATCAAAAGGAAACCCTGGCTCACATCCAAATATAGGTTACAATGGGTTCGTGTTACTTGGCGAGCTTCCAAAGCTCCTTTGACAGATCGATTCTATAGAAGCTGCGGTTTAGTTTATCGAGACTAAAATCTTGCGTCGTTTTCTTAGTTCTTAGTAGTTGGCATTAAAATTTTTACCTATATTTCTTTAAACAAAATATGGAAAACGTTTTTTATTAATGAATAATGATAGATTAAAAATAGAACTTAACAACTATTATTTCGTGTTTTTATTAAATTCATCGTTCTGTATGTACTTGTTCTTGCGTGTATTAGAAATGTTATTAGAATATTAGAAATGTGAACATTATGAATATTTATTTATAACGTATAGTCGGACATATCATAACATATCAACTGCTCCAAGGTTGCTTTGAAGATTAAAAGTTTCATACAACATATTACAAAAACCAAATACCCACGTATTTACTGTAAACGTCGTATTATTTTAACGATGCATAAATGTAAATAAATATAAATAATAATGCTGTAACTCATCTTGAGATTGTAACGTATAGGCTGTGGTTTACCAATCTATTATATTACAATGCATATTAAATCTTCACGCGTGTAACGTTTTGATATTGAATATGAGTACAAAAGATAATCTAGGGTAATAAATAATTTATACTTATTATTATGTTCAAAAAAGGGGAAAAATCATAATATATATATATACGAATTTTAGCCCTTTGTAAAATAGGAAAGAGTTTGTTATGTTAAACGCACTAATCTCAGTCTATATACTCTATATTTCAATATTTTAAAATGAACATGAAAGTAAATCGAATGTTACAACAACATACCGTTTAGCTTATCAGTTCTTAAAATTGCTAGACGAGGAATGCGGATGACAGTCATTGGGTCTCATGCATATCATATTTTTCTTTATTAAATAAATACGTCATCAGAATGCTATCTTCCCATGAAATATATGAGTTAAAACAGTAAAGCTAGATGTCGTTTAGTCATTGAGTAAGCTTGAAGCTTAAGATTAACAAACTTTTTTGAACATTTTTATATAATATTTATAATATATGTGTAATATTATGAAAGAAGCGACATGCACTAGCTTCTATTGCCTGTCACCCTAAAAAATAACTATATTAATATTGTTATTAAATATAGTTATTCTAAATACTCTTGTAAATAAAATGTAGACATTAATTCAAAATAATTTAAACTTAAACATTTAGAAATAAATTTTTTGTCCATTATTACAATTTGAAAAGCGATTTTACTAATTAAGCCTGTACAGAAATTGGATTTTTTAAGTTGTCATAGTGTAGACATCACATTATGTTGGTAATATTTTTCTCCTATTGAACTGTCTGTCTGTTCTATTTTAGTTCGTCATACTATATACTGTCGACCTGTCTCAATCAAAACTATTGTCGTCTGACCCACTCTACAACTAGATGACAATCTATTGCGATTTTAAATTCATAACTACGCAGTACAAACGCAGTAGTTTGTTTGACAAATGTATAGAAAAATGCGTTTGATTGTTCACAAAAAGAGCTTTTGGAGCTTAATGAATGAATGAATTAACTTTAAGATCAAGTTAGCTGCAATGTTTGAAGAAAAGTTCCTTAAGCTTTTCTGAATCCATGATTTTATAAGGAATAGTTTTTCACATATATTTAACACTTATGGACAATTTGACATAAAAATTTAATTAAAAATATATTTAAAATACATTTCTCCTATGAATTCCAAAGAAAATGGACGAAGTATCTTGACATTGAATTTCCTAAAAAAAAAAATAAACATTCCTTATTTTAGTGTACATTTTTCTACCCAGTTCGTTCGTAGTACACGATACAAGCTTGCACAGTATCGTGATCGCATAATTCACTCACAACAGCCGTCGCTAATTGTGTTTGCACTGTTATAGTAATTCAAGGACGTATCCGACACTGTACTTAAAATAAACGTTCGATATATTAAATGGGGCTACATAATTTGTAAGAATATTATGTGAACATTTATGATTTTATAGGTTAGTATTTGTTATAAATATTTTACTATATTTTTTTCATTTTCATAGATGTTTCCTTATTCGTAGAGAATTAATAAATTCATTATAAAATATATAGCGCGGCGTTGAGTTCTGCCTCTCAACACGCAATGCCTCCAGAATTCGGCAGAAAGTGGGGAACAGAGTGTCTTAACACCGAAGTTTCCTCTGCCACAGCGGGGTGCTGTTGTGTGATACAGCGTAAAGCTAAAAAATCTAAATATACATGTATATTCAGATATACATCCGGGATATGGAGTTACAACAAGTAAAGGGGACAAGGCACCCCTTTTACATTATTCATTCAGATCACGAGTGTTATAATATCTAAGTGGTTCGTCATGCTGGACACTGTTCTCATATTCGTTGCCATATTACAAACAATGCTGGCTTATATGACGCGTATATTCATAGACATGTACATTTCCTCTTATTTATTGCAGATTATATATTATATATTAATAAATACTAAAAAGTACCTTAAAATAATTTCAAATTATTCAAATGAGAATTATATTATTTAACTTTAAAAAGTCCAAAACCCACCCAGAAAATATCTCTAGATAGATACGCATGTGGGGATTATATGTAAAAATGTGTTTCAGACCACTCAAGACAAATTGAATTAAAAGATATCTATAAAATACTCTACGGGATTTACGGGAAAAAATCGAGAAATCGTGTAAAATGTTTTTCTATGAACAAGTAAGAAATCAAAGAAACCTATCATATCTAGTCAGTTTCATTTGCATTAACATTGTACAGGCACATCTATACATATTTGCATATTGCATATGTTATTTACTATTTGAATAAGAATTTAAGGATATTATAATCTTTAAACGCATAATGCGCGAGGACTAGGCTGAGTTTTCCATTTGAGTGAGTGTTTATTTATAGTGCGGCTGTGACGTCACTTGTTTGGCCTAAACCATATTTTACAACCAGCCTACACCTCTTGTACGTCGGTTTCAGGTCATTTTACATATTTTTTTTCGATTTATTAAAAGCGAAAGAACAAGTTGGAACTATCATTAGTACAAGAATGAAAAAATGTATGCGACCAAGCAGTAAAAATAGAAAAAAAAATCGTGAACACAAATGCTGCTCTCGATGATAGAGTAGAAGGATTCGTTATTAACTCAAACGACACGTCAGACGAGAGTAAAAGCTCTGAGAGTGCAGGTCCGATGAAGAATTGATTTTTTTTTTTCAGAGAAAAAAATAATACCATTAAAAAAAAATTACCTTCATTTCGTCATTCTAATTGTAAAGTGTAATAGTATAGTGTAATAAATGTGAAAGACGCGAAGCTATAAAAATAGGCTTTTAATAATATTTAATCTCATATTTCAATATATATATGCATAGGCATTCATAGTGCTAGCTCGATGTAAAAATTTCTTTCATATCAGATGATACACAGTTTATATTTTTAGCACTGAATGATGATCTTTTCCGACTGAAAGCTCCACTCTACTGGTTAAAGCATGTTATATAACAACGTTTTTGTTTATAATTATAGTTAAGAGTTGCTTTCAGGACATTTTACGTTATTGAATGAGGTTAGTTTTGCAACGGACCTGCCGTTGTCGTTTAAAATAGACTTATTTCTTCACCTCACGAGACATATATGTACATATGTACCAAATGTATACTTATTTTGATAAATATTTTAAGTATTTTAACGTTTGAAAGAAACAGTCAATCTCTCAAATATACAAACTACCCTAGAACCAGTCTCGTAAAAGATATGGCAAATAGAATAGTGTTTATTATCGCCATTGTAATCCGTCACAGTTCTGCTCAATCTCATCAAACAATCAATTCAATACAATTTACCTGTTTCTCGATGGGCAATATCGATTTTATTACAGTCCGCTATTTAGCTTTCAATAACAGTTTAATGCGGCGAATCTAATTGTCAGTTAATTAGTTCACATGTTGTTTGTATTTATTTTTTATAATTAAACGTTTCTGGAAATGTGTATATAATTTTTATGTAGTAAGATGTTTGATTTAAAATGTAAGCACAGTGGTACAAATGTGTGACTTAAACACGTCGGTGGTGGATTCGATTCCCGCTCGGATAAATGCAATATTATTTATATAACATTCTTCGGTCTGGAAACGAGCAAAGCGTTGGTTCCACCGCTCACGTCAAAACGCCTCAAAAATAGAAACGACGTGTCTTAACACTAGGTTCCCTCTGCCTACCCTATATAAGGGACACAACGTGAAACTGAAAAAAAACATGTTTGATAATAAAAGCAGCTTAACGCTTACCGTATTGCAGAGTAGGCGCCGGAAACCTAGCGTTGAGAGAATCCCACCTTCTACCCAATTTTTGGACATGCGTATAATACGCAGGAGAGAGAGCTTGCCTACCAGAGATCTTCTTCGCCACGATGCCATCATGTTTTTCAATAGGAAAAAATTAAGTTTATATTGAGAAGTTAAAAAAAATATATCTGTAAATACATCATACATTTTAGCAAAATAAAATATAAAAATATAAAAGTTTAATATCTTTCTATATTAATTATTAACTGACAAAAAATTGTCAATACCGCTATTTATTTGCATACATATCTGTTTACTATACGATTCCAATGTTGATTATTTTATTACTTCAGATAAGAATAATTGGTACTATTATGAATGTTTTCTCAGTTGATAACGTAGAGTAGTAGAAATGTACTCAAGATCTTAAGAGGGTAAATATTAGTTTTCACAGACAATAGCCGGAAGGCAAAAGAATTCGTTGCCGCCTTTATTCCGACCACACAGTAAGTAATTAGTGATGTTAAACATATAAATATGGGAAAAAGTACAAAAAAATATATTTTATATGATACTAGCTGGCACTCCTTGTAATATATTGTACGTAGCTTAACTGAAGATATCGGTATTATTCAGATAAAACTGAATACTTTGTACTTAAATAACAATCTAGCTAAAAGTGAAAATAAAATAAACAAGATATTGTAAGTAAAAATACTTAGGTATAAGGAATGCCTACTGTGAGATAGCTGAGCCATTTCAATGTAATTAAATATATAAGGCTGTTTGTTGAGCGAAAATGTAGAGTCATCTGGTTCATATCTGGTTAGCACCTCGTCGAATCGCTTATTCTTCAAATAATGTGAGCCGAGCACTGACATTTGCGTGCAACTTTTAATCTTTATAGGTGTCATTACTTACTCTTGTATTATTATTATAATCTAATATAATAAATTATATTATTCCTTTTGATATTAGCAGAAATTGTAATGACGTTGCTTCTTCGACATTTTTTTATAATACTCTTTTCGAACGTTTTTTTATTATTTTTAAATATTTCAGTCACTACTTGCATTATTGAGTATAAATTATAAGTTAGAAAACTATTATATTTTTACATATATCTTGTAAATCAACACAAAAAAAATAAATTGAATTAGTTGACAGGCAACGCACAGACGAAACTTTTCGTAGAAAAAAAATGGCACGTAGGGTCCTCGGGGAACCTGGAACAGCAAGAGAGGATCTCCAGATCTTCCTACGGATATGAGAAAAAACGATATTTTAAAAACTATACTTAACTAATACGGATGTAATTACAGTTAATATATTGTAATAAGCAATTTATTTTATTTTACGTCTTTACACGAGTAATGTAGAGCCACATTATACATATAGCAATGGGTAAATTTATGGATTTTCAGCTCACGCACGAGTGGGGGCGACCCTGAACTACTATGTTTTTATCTTTCCAATATCTGTTTCATATACTAGTACAACTACTGTAACAATACATTGTGGTTAATAATATTTATATAATAGTGTATTAATATATCAAATAATGAACTCGCCGAATCAACTTAATGACTGGATGACTTGAACGTTTCATATTTTAATTTTACTTATTAACGTTAAAATAACATGCAAAATGAGAGAGTTCCTGATTGTTTAAGAAACACACAAATGTCTGAATATTATTTTAATTTCTATGATACTCGTCAAATAATAACAATTAACTATTTTCTAATAAACTAGATTTGTTTTTTTAGGGAAAATGATCTATATTTTGTACAGGCCAGTAGGTCCATTATCTTGGGTATAATTCAATAAAACCGAATAACAACTGGAGCCCTAAGATAGTAAAAGGTATCATCAGCTATCAGGAGTATCACGAGGTTGTCGCGTGTAGGTTTTCGGCATGGTATATGCACTTTATCTCGTGTTTACATTTTAAAATATTATGAGGTCGAAGAACACTACGCAAGTAATTGACGTTACTATCATATTATTTTGTTGATATGTACATTTTCTACACTGTCATCATTTATGTTTTTGTTTCGTAATACCTGTTGCTAATCGATATTCGTCTGTTGTTACATTACATTTACAATAATTTAGTACAATTAATTACACAGGAAACAAACAGGAAACACAGGAAAGGAAAAAAAGATGAATATTTATTAAAAAATATTTTTTTTAATTTTGTAAGTTTATTTTTTTTTGTCTGTTTGTCTGTGCGTTTGTTCACGCAAATCTCGTAAACGTAATGTATGATATTATTAACGAAGGTTATTCAGCTAGGTAAATAAATAATGTAGATCTTGCGGGCGAAGCCGCGAGCGGGTACTAGTATAGAATAAAGATGGAAGAAAAGCTCTAGTAACAAAGTTATGACGTACCTACTGAAGATAGGTAAATCACTTTAATTTGCCTAATAGTATTTCTATATTAAATTAAAAGTTGAGTGCTTTCTTTCTCTTATCCAAGCATTAATGTGGGAGCAATCATAATTAATAGCGTCATTAATAAGTAACTACGCGTCCGCCGCCACCGGCGCCCGTAAATCAACCATCGCTCAATAAATACACAAGTTCTGATAACTTATCATTATCACATTGTATGACCGGAATTAAAAGTTTAATGGTCGTATAGATCCAAGATATTAGTTATCTGCTATACAGTTTTGTCTCACGATCGTTCGGCGTGTTTATAATAATCTTATTTTTGAAAACATCTATAGATGGGGCTTTAGATAAAATATCTGGTATATGACAAAGAGGCCTCCGTGGCGCAAGGCGTGGTGACACAAGGGTGTGACTGTAACGCGACGGTTGTGGGTTCGATCCCCACTCGAGGAAATAAAATATTTAAATGTATGTTTTCATTTCTTCGTTCTGGTTTAGAGGCAAAGCGCGGCGTTGAGTTCGGCCACTCAACACGCAATGGCTCCGGAATTCGGTGGAAAGTGGGAAACGGAGTGTCATAACACTAGGCTCCTTCTGGCTACACTGCTTTGTGCGGGATACAGCGTGAAGCCGTAAAAAATGTATCAAGTGGGTATTATTTTTTTTTATTTGTAAAATTTATTGTTAATACATTTTGTAAAAATGCACTCGGATAGGTACGGAAGTGATAAAAATAGTTAAATTGTAATGCAAGAGTGGTAGAGATAACAACACATAAGTATAACAACACGCTCGCTACACGTGATCCTATTGCGGTATCAAGGCTGTGCTAATAAAATCAATGAAGCCAAGAAAACTTATATTACATCTCATTGCTTTTTAATATGTATGAAGCGGGAAATTATGTATAGTTATTTTTAAACTTTTTTATCCTCAAGCTTTAGGTGTAGACTTTTCCCCATAAACGTTAGTTTATATTTTTAATTTAATATTGTAGGTAAGCGCGGCGGTCGCAAAGCGGAGAAGGTAGTGCCTTGACACTGGGGTATCTACGTTTGTTTTTTTTCTAGTGTAATAATATTTTTAATGCGCAGTTTTATAAACTTATTAGTCCTCGCGTCCGGGACCATTGTTTTCATAGATACCGGTCCCATAGGTATACCAAGACCAAACGCAGTACAACTAGAATTTCAATGTAGATATGATTTAAATATTATCTAGATCTATGGACATTTTTAGTATAATTTGTATATACATGCATATTATATATACATACTGTTATTGCTTATTACATTATATACTTATTAGGTTCTTAGATGTTCAGTAAAAGTTACGAAAAATCCTTCGAAGGCCTCTGGGAAAAGTATCGTAAGCGAAAAATCGAAAATGATTTTATCGCTCTTTTAAACTACTAAGAAGTGTAGTTTTAATTGTTTCTTTTTTTTTTCAAAATTTCAAGAACAGTTTTTTTGGAATTTAGTAAAACGATTACAACTTTTTTAAACGCGTACATAATCGTATCCTACCCTAATAAGTAGTTTACAACAACAATATCTTGCAATTTTTCGATACTTTACCTAGAGACAGTCGATATGGTTTGCTTGCTAACCCGTGATCCGAGGACTATATTCATTTCATATGCACATCAAATAAAGTTCGTGTACTATTAGGTTATTACAAATATTTTTAGCATAATTACACTTCCTTTCATTATTTTAAAGATAATATTCTAAAAATTTCAAAATTTCGTCGTAGATATTATAAAATACACGTGATTTTGAGTGGAGGGGTAGTCTCAAAACTCACCAAATATCTCCAAGAGGGTAAAAAAAAACAAGAACTACACATTAAGAAACGAATAGAAAAAGTAAGAAAATCAAGCAGCTTTTAAAGATCTCACCTTCATTCTTATTAATATATATTTTTAATTGTATCATGTTTAAATAGAACACGATATTAATAAATATAAAGAATAAGATGTCCATTGGCAAACGATCCAGGTGGTTGATTGCTTATGTGGATTCCTACAGTCTCACATCTAATTTATTTGATAACAAAATAAAACTATATAAAGATTATTAAAAATAAATATTAATATGATATAGAGTTCTGCAGCGAGTGTGTGTTTTCCACTTTAAGGTGACCCATTAAAATTCTGTTCAATATTTTTTTTTGGATTAGAAACAATTAAATGTAACATAAGAGTTAGAGGCCGTTGTGGTACAATGGCACAAGGGTGTGACTGTCATGCGACTGTTGTGGGCTCGATCCCCACTCGAGGATATAAAATATTTATTTAAATTATTATTTTCATTTCTTCGCTCTGGTGTCCAGGCAAAGCGCGGCGTTGAGTTCCGCTACTCAACACGAAAGTGAAAGAAAAGTGGGGAACGGAGTGTCTTGACACTAGGTTCCTTATGCTTACCCTGCTGTGTGCGGGATACAACATGCAGCTATAAAAATTACGCAAAATTTGAGGAAAACATTGCATATATATTCAGATTGTATGATTGATTGTTGAATGAATGATTGATCAATAGATTATTTTTTACTTCTTCCTAATTATCTCGTGTAACAAATTTTATCTATTTAGGTAAACTTAATTAAATTAATATTTTTATATACGTTTATATTCAATATAATCTTAATCTATAATAATTATCATCAAGTCAACATATTTCTGTCAATTTCAATAAACTTTAAGGAAAAATGCAAAAACAACAAAAAAAAAACAAAACAGTGGAATTATGAAATAGTTTAAACGTCATTTCGCTAACTTCAGCTATTTCAGTATCAACCGCTCGTTGTGTAAGCGGGTCTGGGTATATACGAACTTTATAATATTTTTATTTAATTAAATAAATATTAAATTTATAACTTGATGGTATACTTTTTATATTATACATATAAAAAGTATATTTATAATATAAAAAGTAATATGTTATGTAGGTTTCTATTGTTATTTTTATATTGCGGGTATTGGTTTTAAATTTTGAGAACTAAATAAAATTTAACATTAATTTACGTATTTAAATCTTTGAAGTGCTTTGACTTGATGGCTGTCATCGTGTTAAATAAAAAATAATTTCTGTGACCTACAAAATAATTGGAATGGAGCTTTCAAGAATGAAAGACCATTAAGAATTTACTTACGATTTTAAATGCAAAAGTGGTTATCAGCTATTTGAATAAAGATTATTTTGAATTAGAAACCAAAAACCACTGAATTTCGCTAATTCCATTATTTTTCAATGGACGGCTTCATCCTTTTCTTTAATCTAGTTTCGATACTTAACTACTGTGTTATAAATAAAAAACAAGTTTGTTAATGAATATTTAATTCATTCGCGTTCTAAGTTCAGCGGCCGTTGGAAACGGTAAATATCCCAATGCGTCCGCCATGTTGGCAGCACTCCAGCTGTCGGCATTTCGTATAGTAAACGTATAACCATGTGCTTACCGTTTCATTTCATGGTGTCACGGGATGTCTGTTCGTGTCAATGGAATTATATTTACACTTAGAAAGAAATCTTAAGATGTACTCAATATAAAAATCAAGTTTACGAAGTTCGTTACGCAATGTTTCTAAAATTAGTAGAAATTGGATAACAAAGTGAGAGCTAACTCCAGGTGTTCTCTACCTTATCCAGCTAATAGTCCAAATATATTAAATAATACCTAGATTGGTAAACAAATATAATGTAATTTATATATTATTTATATATATAGGCTTAATATAAATTTGGCCTTTTCTGACGTCATTCAGCCTTATTGAATCCATTCATTTGCTCCAACATTCGCGTCGTCCCGCCTCCTATTGGAAATCAATGAGCTCGAAGTATCACAAACCGATGTGATTTCAAGCAATAGGAACAATTGTGTTGTGTGTTGCGTAATAAACTATATATATCTTTATATATTTATTTTTTATTATTATGACTGTTTATCTTGTGTACTGGTAATTATATGTACCTATTTATGCTTGTAGTATTTATATATAAATCTATTTATAAATGTCGTCGGTCATGTTAACGCTGTACTGCGAGGGTCTGTTTGACTGAACGTTTAGAGCCAGTATTTTAAATATATGTAGGATTAGAAAAATATTAATTATTTCATTTACTCGAGTGGGAATCGAACCCACAACCAGTCGCGTTTACAGTCGTATGCTTGTAGACGTGCGCCATGACTCACTTGTAGATTAGACTGGTGGTAACGTTGATTGTGATAATTCGCTTTTGCTTAGTTTAATCGGAATTATTAATTATTTAGTTATAATATAAATAAGCTTATATATATATATATATATATATATATATATATATATATATATATAT
>JBAIZZ010000209.1:0-54338 GCA_037355905.1 Heliconius aoede | reverse complement strand
TCGTCGACCGGTTTGTATAGATTATTTGTATAATTAATTAGTAGTTTTTATATCTATAATTGAGTTTGGATAAGTATTAACCTTACACGTAATATATGAAATTGAACAGTATTGATTTAGGTATAAAGAAATTTAAACTTCATTTATATACATTAAGATGTATTTCATGACAAATAGAAATTAAACAAATAGGGTAGTTGTGTAACAAAACTTATAGCATAGTACATATCTATGTTAAACAAAATTATTAATTATTCTCTATATTTGTTATATGTGTTATAATAATTTGGCTGACTTACACGTGCTTCTGGTTAAACAATTTTAACCGAGTTAAAAATTAAAATATATACGGACGGATAAGAGGTAAATTGTATTGACATTTTGATAATTGATACTATAATGTACCAAATAACGGTGTAAAATTTATTGTGATTGTATGATGTTATATAGAAAGTATCATCCTATCGATTCCAATGAACCAACCAAAGCTTATTTAGTAGGAGATTCAGTTTTTTTTAAATAATTGCAAGTATTAAATAGATAAATAAACATAACAGGGCAAAGCCGAGCACATCGTGATCTCGGGCCACGACGGTGGCACGGGCGCGAGCTCGTGGACGGGCATCAAGAGCGCCGGCCTGCCCTGGGAGCTGGGCGTGGCCGAGACGCACCAGGTGCTCGTGCTCAACGACCTCCGCTCCAGGTACCTCACTGACCTCTGACCGCGTTGTGGCCTACCGCAACTTGTAGATGATTTTTAGTTTGTAAAAAAATATTTTTCAAAAATACATTGGACATACTTTAATGTATGCCACTAGTCAATGACTTACTATTTCTCTGACCTCAAGACTGAACAAGCGTAGACACAACGTGCATTAATTCTAGCCCTTTCTACGTGTCTATAGACGCATAGACACCAACACCCCAATAGTAATAATAGTGACAAATTACTATTAACCAATATATATATATATAAAAAATCATATTATTTAATAATCAATTATTTTGAATAAGTATAAGGCGTCATATTATTATGATAATTACAGAGTGGTAGTACAAGCTGATGGTCAGATCCGAACTGGGTTTGATGTTATGGTAGCCGCGTTGCTCGGAGCAGATGAGTTTGGGTTCAGTACCGCGCCTCTTATTGCTTTAGGTATGGTATAAAGCTACATGCGTATTAGTTTTTGTTTATTTTTTATATACCATTTTTGAGGCCATATAGAATCAGTGGAGCATGAAGAATTCGTGTGGATTCGTTCTCCACTCAGGGGAACGAAACCTTTTTATTTCTCTATTTAAGCAAAGTGAAAGGCGGCGTTGAGTTGTGCTACTCAACACGCAATGTCTCAAATACAACACAGTTGCATTAATTTGGAGTGTCTTCACAATAATTTTTTTCTATCTATCTATCTATTGTAAGTTCCATTGACAACGGGTGGAAAATGAAAATGGAATAAAAATGTCATGTAAACAATAAAAATCAATACAAATCAAAATACATTCTATATACAGGTTGTACTATGATGAGAAAATGCCACTTGAACACTTGTCCCGTTGGTATCGCGACCCAAGACCCAGTACTGCGCAAGAAGTTCGCGGGAAAACCGGAACACGTTATCAACTACTTGTTTATGTTGGCTGAGGAGGTATACAATAATATTTACATTATAGAAAATTTATATTAAAAAAATTTTGAATATTTTGACAGATAATGATAAACATTTTGACAGATTATTTGAGGAAAAATATAATGATTTATTTTTATGATTTTTTACTGGCTTCATTAAAGGCGTGATTTTGTTGTGGCAAAAATATAATACTAAGACAAGCCAAAGATATTGTGAAAGTAAATTATATGCGTGAAAAGCACTAAAAATCTCAATAAATAATAAGGAATAAATTTTAAACAGAAATTTCTTAATTTTAAATTGAAAAGACTTTTTAAATTAAATTTAACACTTTTTTTCCTCCTTAGGTCCGCATACACATGTCCCAAGTGGGTGTCCGTCGTTTCGGAGATCTGGTCGGACGTACAGATTTATTGAAAGTTCGTGAAAACAACGATAACCCCAAGGCTAGGTTGTTAAATCTATCGCTTATCTTGAAGAATGCTTTACACATGAGGCCCGGAGTTCATATTGTAGGAGGATCTAAGGCACAGGTTAGTATTTGTTACGTTTTTTTTTATTTAGTATGAGGCGTTGTTTTTATTTCGAAATTTATATTTTCAACATTTTATAAGTTCAGCTCTGTAGGTGTGGACAAAGAACAACATTAGTTCCGTCACTCTATAACCAATAATAAGAAATATATTTTATGAGATATTATAGAGATACTTTATGAGAAGAAACATGTCCTTTAAAGAACCATAGAAATGTTTCAAAATTTTTATTTAGATTTTACAAGATACATCTTCACTTTTAAAAATAAATAATCGTTTTTTTTATTACTTTTATTTAACTAACAGGACTTTCAACTGGAAAAACGGTTAGACAACACCCTCATTCAACAATGCAGCGGTATTTTAGATGAAAGTCAGAAATCTGTCAATATTAATATGAAGATTACTAACGAGGACCGCGCATTCACCTCTACGCTGTCTTATTATATTGCTATGTATGTATAAATTGTATTGTAAAATTATTAATGGATGAATACATAAAAAAAATGTATTGAAAGCATTATTTACGGAGTTATTATGCTTTTTCTACAGGAAATATGGTGACTCAGGTCTTCCAGACGGCATGTCCATCGACATTGACCTCAAAGGTTCGGCCGGACAGAGCTTCTGCGCGTTCCTCTCTAAGGGGACCACTGTCACGCTGGAAGGAGATGCCAATGATTATGTCGGTTAGTTACACTTTCTATGTTTGTTTCATTAGTTTCACCTACCTACATTTACCTTTAGTAAGACCTAGTGCTAGGATATTCCGTACGTACCGCCCAATTTACGAGGCAATGCGTCGAACGATTTGTTTTGTTACCAAACCTAGAAAATACATAGGATTCAAGGCCCCTATTGGTAATCGTACTGTCTCTCATTACGAACGTCTTCCATGCCAATCGAATTACTCTTCGAACGATACTCTTCGAATTTTAATATTTGTCATATTAAAAAAAACATATGAAACTATTGCTAATGATTTCTTGGATGATTTGGTAATTCAAAGTTCAAGTTGCCCCAAAATTCAAAGTGGAGCTCAATGGATATGTTAAGCTACATTTAAAATATAAAATTATCGCGAAAATTAATCTTAATATATATATCTTATCTTTTATTCCTCAGGTAAGGGCCTGTCCGGCGGTAAAGTGATTATTTACCCACCAAGGAATTCGCCTTTCGAGTCGCATTTGAATGTGATCGTTGGAAACGTTTGTTTGTACGGCGCCACTTCGGGCAGAGCGTATTTCAGGTAATATTTCATTTCTTTTATTGCTTCATGGTTGAATTAACTAATTAAGTAACTTAACATTATCTGTTAGAATGGGAAAGTGAAAAAAGTTAATTTCTCTTTTGGTAATTTATTACATCAAATATTCAATTTGGTTACAAATATTTCAAAATTTATATGTTTGGACTCGAAAAAGAAATTATAATCAAAACAAAACTCCTTAACAATAGTATTGTTTTCATAAAAATATTCACCTGCGGCTTCAACCATAGTTAAATAGAAATAAGTATATCACTATAGTATATATATATACATACGTACATACATACGGACTATCCACATCCCAGTCCCCGAGACTAGCCGGTTAACCTGAACTAAACAATATATTCCAGGGGCATAGCGTCGGAGCGGTTCTGCGTGCGCAACTCGGGGTGCGTGGCGGTGGCGGAGGGTGCGGGCGATCACGCCTGCGAGTACATGACGGCCGGCACCGTGCTCGTGCTCGGCCTCGTGGGGCGCAACTTCGCCGCTGGCATGAGTGGTGCGTATACACAAATATCTATCAAACTAAATGTAAAACAACATGCTCTACTATTTTACTACTATTGCTTCTTTTTTCTTAGCGTTATTATGGTACTAATATTTTGTTTAAATAACTTAATGAAAATTAATTATCTCTTTACACATAATACCAAAAGGCCAAACAAAGCACCTGTGTCAATCGTCAAGTTTACATAGAAATATCAGTAGTGTCAGTCCTATAGAAAATTTTAAATAAATAAAAATTGAAAAAATACATAAACTGATTAATATTCACAGGTGGTATCGCTTACGTGTACGATATAGATGGCTCGTTCAAGAGCAAGTGTAACCTAGAAATGGTGGAACTGCTGCCGCTGGAGAAACAGAACGATCTGAATGATGTGCAAAAACTTCTAGAAGAATTTGTTGAATATACTGGGTAAGGCCTGTTTCAATTTCATTCCATTTAAAATCAGTCAGAAGCTACGATTAAATAACATCCACTACTACTATTCTATGATCTATCATTTATTTTTCGTCAATTTCGTGTGAGCTGTACTACACGCTTCACACAATACATAATGTTCATGTTGTGTTAACTATCAAATAATTTTTAACCTAATAATATATGTATCCATCTCATTTATATATAACATTGTACAACTAGTGCAGGACCTAATACACAAAAAAATTACAGATCCATAATAGCCAAGAACCTACTAGCAACATGGCCGGAACCAGCAAAGATGTTTGTCAAAGTATTCCCATACGAATACCAGCGAGCGCTTAAAACATTAGCTCTTAAAAAACCCACGCCCAAAGTGGAGACAAACGGGAAAGTGGAGGAAAATGGCGTCGTCGATATCGAAGAGGCTGTCAGGAATGTGGAACTCGATAAGAAGAATTTGGAAAAGGTTCTAGATAAAACTAGGTGGGTACTTTAAATCATATTCCATCTGACAATCCAACTAAAATTTATATATTTTTTTAAAATTATATGTGTAAGTGAAGAATAAAAAGTAAACCTTTAACACGTTTTAAACTTCAATAGACTCAACTTAAATGTTTTTGCTTATCGCAGAGGCTTCATAAAATACCCACGCGAAACAACCCTATACCGTCCAGCGGAGAAACGTCTACGGGACTGGGACGAAATATACAGCTTTTCCTCAGTACGGAGAGGGTTAAGGGTACAAGCGGCAAGATGTATGGAATGCGGGGTACCCTTCTGTCAGAGTGGTCACGGGTGTCCCTTGGGTAATATTATACCTAAGTGGAACGATCTAGTATTTAGAGGGGATTGGAAACAAGCGTTGAAGCAACTATTGCAGACTAATAACTTCCCTGGTACGTTTTTTTATTGTATACTATATTTTTTTTGACTGTACAGTACGATTTACAAGTCGTGGTCGCCTCGGAGTTAATTTATCTGAACTTCTGTACATTGTCTACTTGGAAAGAAAAATCAAATCTTCAGCAGCGCAGCCATCTATAGATAACTTAAAGGCGGCCCATGACTCGTCGACCGTCCTTTATTATCTTATTAGATTATGTGACTTTTTTCAGCACCACGCTTTTCTCTGCTTAGTATGTATGCACATGCATTGCAATCTGTCCATAAAGAATTCCTGTATATGAGAAAATCTATTATTATAGGCATTTGTCAACAGGTCAATAATAAATTAGCTGAAACTGAAGTTATTAATGTGTGGATATTATTTTTAAAATAATAATGTTAATACGTCGCAAAAGTAATTGAGAAGACAAAATAATTGTGTAGTTCCAGCGGGCGTAGCGGCGAGCGAGTTTGATTTGATTCTAATTCATGTTTTTCTTCCAGAATTCACGGGTCGCGTGTGCCCTGCCCCGTGCGAAGGCGCTTGTGTGCTCGGGATTTCTGAACCCCCTGTAACTATCAAGAATATCGAGTGCGCTATTATCGATCACGCGTTCGAATCCGGTTGGATAGAGCCTGAGGTAATTATGTTTGTTAAGGAAGATTTTTGGTTTTTTATATATGTATTATACGAGGCCGTCGTGCGCAGTGGCACAAGAGTGTGACTGTAACGCGACGGTTGTGGGTTCGATTCCCACTCGAGGAAGTGAAATATTTATTTACGTTTATATTTCCATTTTCTTCGCTCTGGTGTCGAGGCAAAGCGCAGCGTTGAGTTCTGCCACTCAACACGCAATCCCGGTGATGCAGGATACAGCGTGAAGCTGAATATATGTATTAAAGAGAAGTTAAACGACTTGTCCTTTTGTAATGCAAGTAGTTCAAGAATGTTTTTATTATGTTTCCTTTAATTTGAAAAAAAATTATCGTAATACTTTTACTAATTGATTAATATTTTAATCAATTAGTAAAAGTATTACGATAATTTTATTACGATATAATGATACGTAGCGCAGGGGCAAGCCACTTCGACTGAGAGACAGAATTCGACGGAAAGTGGGATACAGATGACATAATGGATCGGAGTGTCTTATCTGATCCCAGGTTGCCTCTGCCTACTGTTATGTGCGGTTATCAATTCTTCTGTATTTTTTTATTGTTGTTGAAGTAATGATTTATATTCATCTCCCTTCTCTTGTAAGGTAGGCGACGGTTTACTTAAAATGCAATTAAATTTCAAATTCATGCAAAGAATAGAGTCCCTTAACATTAGGTTATTCCTGTCTATATGCGGGATCCAGAGGGAAACTAAAAAAAAAACTATTTTTTTACAGATACCTGAATACAGAAATGGTAAAACTGTTGCTGTGGTTGGGTCAGGACCGGCTGGCTTAGCTTGTGCACATCAACTGAATAAGGTAAAAAGCTTTTGATATAACCTCTTATATTGATCTAATTTTCCTAAATAACCAATCACAAACCTATTAAAGCGACAACATCGCACACGCCTCATTCACGAAATCGAGTCATATGTGTTGGCGGTGAAGTGGTTCAGGTTTATCTTTTTTTTTTCGCTGCGTCACACGTAATACAGTATGGATTAAAAACATGAATCCTACGGCTAAATTGTTGAGCAATCTTGTTTGTTTGTTGAGTTACGAGGTTGAAATATTTTATACTTTATGCTGCTTCCGTTTCGCTTCCATCTTATATATCGGTGGCTGCGGATTTGATCCTGGGGAACTTGGAGGACACATTATTTTCATTTTCAAGGGTAACCCCGCTCAACATGTTTTCACTTCCAGGCGGGTTATTCAGTAACAGTGTTCGAGCGCAACGACAGGCCCGGTGGCCTGCTGCAGTACGGCATCCCCAGCATGAAGCTCAGCAAGGAGGTGGTGTCGCGGCGTCTGCGACTCCTCGCCGACGAGGGTATTTCTTTCAAGTGCAATGTCGACGTCGGCAAGGATATCTCCGCTTCGGATCTGGCCAATGAGTTAGTTTTGTCTGTTTTGCTTTTTTTTATAACTTCTTATATATTATTTAACATAAACTAATACTAAAGACACGTGATCCATTTCTTTTTTCAACTTCTCCAAAATTATTGTTTTCCTTTTCATCTGCTACTTAAAACTAAGCTAAGAACTAGACATAATTGTTCATAGGTAAATAATGCCAAGAGAGTATTGGTGTTCAAGTGTGTGTATACTTTTGTGTTATGTTAATCTTACCTTGAAAACTAAAAATAAATTTATAATGAAACTCCTTAACCGCTATAATCGCATATTGTTTTGTATTGCGCATTTTGTAACCAACATTTACTTTCAAATCCTACCAGATATGACGCTTTAGTCCTATGCATGGGAGCAACCTGGCCACGCGACCTCCCGCTAAAAGGTCGACAACTAAACGGTATTCATTTCGCCATGGAGTTCCTTGAGGGATGGCAGAAGAAACAAGCTGGCCCTATACAGGGACATGTTAAAGAAACTCCCGTTTTATCAGCGAAGGATAAGAATGTGTTGGTTATTGGGGGAGGTGACACTGGGTAAGTGACATTTTGTTTTATTGTTTTTTATATATTATAGATAACTGTTAACTGAAACCGAGATTTGAACTTGTAACTCTTTCGTATATAATAGTTAAGTGATAATGTTCATATTAGTTAAGTGATAATTTTTCTTGGTATGTTCATATTTAACATATTATATATTTTACATTTACTTTGTTTTACAGATGTGATTGTATAGCAACATCGCTACGTCAGGGAGCTAAATCTATAACGACATTCGAGATTCTTCCCGAACCAAAGAAAGCTAGAGGTCAGGACAATCCGTGGCCGCAGTGGCCGAGAGTGTTCAGGTATTTCATTGATTAAATACTATTGTACGAAAAATATATATTACAAACTTATATTTGATAACATGACAACATGTTTAGCTTAAGTAGTCTTACAGGGATTTTTTTCTTATACCATTGTAGACAGAACAGCAGGACAAAGCGTGGGGAAAATATAAAAAAATAATTTAAATTATGAGTAGCGCCGAGATAAAGCTTGCGACTGGGTGGGATCGATTTCCACTCAGTAGTGCGGCGTTAAGTTCCACTATTCAACATACAATGCCTCGAGAATACTGCGGAAAGTGGAGAATGTCTTGATGGAAATGGTGTGAAGCAAAGCATAATCTTGCTAGCTAAATGTTCATAGGCATCTGGCCTTTATGTTTATAGTCTGACGCAGTCTTATTGCGCCAAAACGATGTCAGAGCCTGTTTTATTTGTATTTTTAGTTATTTACAATATATTTTTCAATATTCTTTTTAAAAAATATATCTCGTATTTAAATAGAGTTGACTATGGACATGAGGAAGTGAAAGTGAAATTCGGAAATGATCCTAGAAGATTCTCCACTCTCACTAAGGAGTTTCTCGATGACGGTAAGTTCTTATAAATATAAAAATATATATATATAGGAAAGGTAAATAACGGTATTTATTGGTGGTGAGGCGCTAGACCTCTTGAAACAAAAAGCATATTCAATATGTTGGTATGTGACGGCGCCCAATGCCCAATTTTTTAAATATTCTTTTTATTTTGTTGTTTATTGCACATACAATGCCTCCAGAAATCAGCGGAAAGTGGGGAACTGAGTGTCTTAACACTAGGTTACCTAGGTTTGTAACCGTAGCATTTGACATAACGTTCACTCTGACTATCCTGCTAAGAAAAAAGCCGTGCATTTTTTTTGTATCCAGGTGAAACGTTTAATGCTTTAGGCTATTTTTTGTATCCAGGTGAGGGCAACGTGTGCGGTGTATCAGCAGTGGAAGTGGAATGGACGCGAGGCGCGGGTGGGCGCTGGGAGATGAAAGAGGTCGAGGGGTCCCAACGCGTGTTCCCCTGCGAGCTGGTGCTGCTGGCCATGGGCTTCCTGGGCCCTGAGAGATACGTCGCTGGGCAGCTGGGTAAGCACCACACACGTACATGCACTGACATACACAGATGTATACACAAACAGTGACAAACACACGCACGCACACACTTGAGTTGGGCAACTTTTAATTATAATTAACAATAAAATATTACTCGATTTTGTTTGACCGATATACGTAGTATACGAAAAATTAATTATAACTGGATAGTTAATATTTTATATAAAACAAAACAGGAGCTACATAAAAATTAACTTATTAACTAATTTTTATAAATAAACTAATTTTTTCGATAAACTAACATTTATTAGTATTCATTAATTTGAATATATATTTTTATACAATTAATTAGAATTAACAATGAATGCACAGATGCGTCACAAGCCGAATGCTTAGGCCGATTTATAAGACGTAGTTACTTCAAAATTACTAAGATATGTGTGATTTTATGATAATAGAAATATAACAATAATATCTTTATATATATTTTTTATTTCTTACACTATTGACACGGTGGCTATGTAGTCTAAGTGATGGCTACCTATTGCTTTCACTATTGTTCAGACTATAAATATATATGTGACACAATTCCTATGTTTTTATGACCTTAAACAAATCTATTCATGTCTTGAAATTACCAACTTATTATGATCTAAAACTATTTTAATATTATAATCATCATTAATTGCATATCAACGTTTTGTTATAATAAATTAACTAACGTTTATTAAGCTAATAATAAAATCCTCTACAGATCTGCCGCTAGACGCTCGCAGCAACGTGGAGACGAGCAGAGATAACATTTACCAAACTCCATTGAAGAATGTGTTCGCAGCAGGAGGTATATTATTAAACATTAATAATAATTATTTTGTTAAAAATTATTCGATGAAAGTCATTGCCTACCCTTTTTTATAAATGAGCATGTGCAATGATATTTTTTCTTAACTGCAACGAACAATCAATCGATCAAATATAATATAAGAAACCAATACAAATTCGGTTGAATTCTTTAATGTTATTACAAGAATTCTAATTTTTGTCTTGGTGTCAGAAAAATTATATTAAATTTTTTTTTGATGTCGGATAATCTATTTATCGAAGAATGATGACAGAGGCGAAGCTGCGGGTTAAACATGGTATAATAATACAATTATTCTTTCTAGATTGCCGTCGTGGTCAATCCCTGGTAGTGTGGGCGATATCTGAAGGCCGTCAAGCGGCAAGGGCGGTTGATGTATATTTATCCGGTAAATCCTATCTGCCCGGCCCCGGTGGAGTTATCTACAGCCATCAACCAAATTAAACCTATCAATCTATCAACGGTTGTCAATTTATCAACAGTTATCAACCTATCAACGATAGCAAAGTGATAACTTAAAACGATTGTTAATCTATCAACCATACCAAACGCAATGCCATCAACCATGTAAACCAGTAACAAATAGTCTGAGGTAGTCTCATACGTATGAGATTTATTTAGTAATGTTTGGATTATTAATATTTATGATGAATATTCACTATTCATAATTCTTTTTTTTTTTGTTGAAATGATGTAAAAAAAGATAAAACATGCAACAATCAATTTGTTCGATATATCGATTTTCGATATAGTTTTATATTACAATAAATGATTAAATATAAAATTGTGATAAAAATGTAATATTTAATTTTATTATTTACATTTTAAGTTTCAAAATTTGTATTATGAAAAGAAAGTATACTTTTAATTATTAATGATTAACTCATTATTCCTGTCGTTTTCTTGCTGAAAATTATTATATTCAACTTTTAATGAATCTTTAAATTTATTTTATTAATAAGATTTTCTTATCATAAGCCCTGAATAATATTTGAAAATAATCTATTTTTCAATATACAATTTTAAATAAATGTCCAAACGTATACAAAATATTGTAATAAAATAGATAATTATGTTAAAACTATTTTATTTATATGAAAATATAAACGAGATATAATCGTCATGTATAAAACATATTTATTTAGAAAAACAACATTCCTATTCAATGTTATAATTTTATTTATTTTGTAAAATCTAAATAAATATGACGTTTTATATATAATAAACAAAAATTTTAAATATTTTTCTGTTGATAGTAATAATTTATTCCCTTACTGTCATTATAATAAATAATTGTATATTATTGAGTGAATGATGTAATAAAATTAAGATTCCAAGGGGCTATTCATAAATTACGCCCTATAAATCTACATAGTGTTAAAACACTCCCGACATTCCGCCAAACTCTCGATTGTTTGCATGTTGGGTGGTGGAACTCGACGCTGCGCTTGCTTGTTACCAAGCGTGACGTCTCGTTTGACGTGATTTATGGATGAACTGTCAAAGAAAATACAATCCAATAAATACAAAACAGATTCTTGCACAAATCTTTAGTTATATCATCCTGGAAAAACAGATTTTTTTGCTTGTACATAATAAGAATAAAAATATTTATTCTCAAAAGAATATTTAATAAATTACATATTTCAATATTTTAATTAATTTCATTATTAAGGTAAAAAAATCTGAATGAATATATTATAATAATAAAGCAATTTGCAGATGATTATGATTATTATAATATGTAAGTTCCAAGAATAATAACTAAGCAATTTAAGTTATACGAGTTTTTTTTGCTATTGTTACTTTTTATTTATTACGTCATTGTCGTATGATTATTTCATGAAGTTTTCATGAATTATATATTCTATTGTTATGTAAGCCATATAAATACAAAAAATTGGTCGCCTTTATTCGAATGTTTTTTTTTTATTCGGCAAATGTTAATGGAGATTTACGACTTATATAATGAATCTCCTTCTGATACATATGTTGATGTATATTAGTGATTACTATCCAGCCCTCTGTTATTAAAATTTGCTTTTATCCGCTTGCCAAATCAATAGAGCATAACATTCGTTTGAAAGGTAAACTTTGAATAAAAAAAGCCTGAAAAAGTGAAAAAAAAGCCTTTGAAAGCATCTCTTTAAAATCTTAATAGACAAGAAGAATCAATTTTTTTTTAATTACATATTCGATTAATCGGATTTTCAATCGAAATGATACTAGTTTTCATTAGTGTGGATTTCTACTGTACATATATGCCTATCTATCTATGTCTCACAGTTTTAAGAACAATATTCAGTCAAGCTGGAAATGGAACCAGCTACTAATGTAGCCTTCTTTTTATTATATATTGATTTGATTTTTAGATAAGTAATGTTGTTTAGTCATTTTTTTTAAAAAAAACTTTTCATTTTACATGTTTTATTTATAATAAAATCATGTAATTTATATTTTTAAATGTTCAATTATTGAAAGATAAGATGGTAATTCCGTAGAACGAGTTATACTTTAACTGTGATTAATTCTTAGTTCGATGGTGTTTCATTTTAACGTAGTATGTGTGCGCTTCAAAAGTTCCTACGTTAATTATATTTACGTAACAAAACTTTTGTGAATATTAGCGGCAACATGCGAGTTTTGTTTTAATTATAAATATTAAATATATCCATAAACATTTAACTTGATGTAATAAGTAAGAGTTCTATATACATTTGTGATATATTAAAAGATTATTATTCAAATGTTAAATTACATAACATTTTTCAACATACAGATGAAATGGTATATTCTTATAATGTGTAGTTGTGTACCTACCTATTGTAATTGCAAAAATATTATAATAACTATTAAAATAAATTGGAAAAAACCATTTTAAAGAGGACAATATTCCTATGTGTTTATTTACATTTGGAATTGATATTTCTTATTTCAAATATAGCTTTTTATGTGTGTCTATTTTTACAAGCTTTTATTTACTTAAAAGAACATGTCTATAAATATTATCTTATGTTACCGCTAATATTTATAAATATATATAATTTAGTAAGCTTTCGTAGTTTTAAGTTTTGGTTTGTAATACAAAGTAATATTTACAAATTATATTACTTACTACTGCTATACGTACAAAGAAATTTGTGTATAATCTATAGTTATAAAAAATCCTATGTAATGTCCCATAAAATTTAAATATATTAACCACATCTAATATAAATATACACTTATAGCTGAACACTTACATATATATCTATAGCATTTAAATACCATCTTCAATTTGTTTCGCTGAAACTTCAAACCTGCAGGTAGGTTATGTAATAATGACGTTGAAAATTATAACAGAAGTTGTTGTCTTTTAAATAATATTTTTTTATAATAAGTGCAGTGCATAGATTTACAATTAGATTTTTGAAAACTGAACAAAAATATCGATATTTTAAATTTTACTAAAGAATCTTGTCACTTTTTTTGTATAGTACATTATATGTTTTGTTTTTATATGTACATATTTTATTTTGAATATATAAAACAATGTTTACAACTAAAATTAAGCTATCCGTGCTTTAGAAGTAGACTTGAACAGTATTTGTTTATATGCTTTTATATATTTTCAATATTCAATTTAGATTTTTTTCCTGTATCTCATTATGTTATTGATTTTTATTTTGCAAATAAATGTTGATTGATTCATTTTTTTTATTTTTTTCACCCTATTGTTAAATGATGTTTTTTTGTTTCATTTCATCCCAACATGTTATGATATATTAGATTAGATTAAATAAACAACATAAGGAATATATACATAAATAATATGATGGTTTTAACTTCACAGCTTTTAATGTAGTACTATTAGGCCAAGCTTGTCGCATTTGTGTAAAAAGTGCTTTAAAATATTCCTAAGATTAGATATTTCGTGAAAGATTATCAGTAGTTCACTTGTTGAGAGTTACATTTATATAAGTTATCATTGACAATAATAAATGTCTATTGTAGTTGAATACAGCGTCGGTGTACTATTAATGGATAATATTAAAATAATTCAGCACATAATTTCGTTTTATTTAAATAAAATTCAAAAATTTCTACTTTATAATCATTCGTACTTACAATGAAGCATAAAAAGTCGTTTTTTGAATCATTTTTATAGATAAGTAATTATAAATACTAAATTAATAACATATAAATATAACTAAAGTTCAAAATTATAGAGTTGTTTACTTAAATACATTCATATTGAGCGCGGTGCTTGCGTACTACTCAAAGTAGGAATTAATTTATATATGAATACAAAATAAACTGATTGTCTGTAAAGTCGGTAACATCATAAGAAACCATTGATGAAAAACTTTGAAATAAATTCAAATATTAACACTGTATAATCATTATATCGTATTAAATAATTCTTTGAATTATTTAATTGAAGTTAATTGAAAAATAAGTATTAATTTTTTTCGATTAATTATTCCGGCTGTTGGAGTGGACAGATGCGTCACAAGCCGGACGCTTAGTTTTAGCTTAATTAGCGTTTTTTCCGCGCTCTCGCTTGCTCACTCCGTTAGTGTGTGCAGCCCGCGTTCGTCGATAAAAATAACATAACAATGTTATTTGATGGCCGTTAGAATACTCAAATATTGATTATTCAAATTCAAAATATTCTTTATTCAAAAACTTTTATAAGCACTTTTGAATCGTCGAATGAACATATGTATAAACAAAAAAAGCTAACACCGGTTCGGAAGGCAGTTCTGCTGAGAAGACCCGGCAAGGAACTCAACAGTTGCTCTATTCAAAGTCAATGGTATAATTTAATTATTACATTAACTGTCAGCTATTCTGCATCACATTCAACAGACATTAATTTCATACATTTTTATCGTCTAAATATTCTTGAACAGTGTAATATAATACATTATACTTGTTAGTATTTTTTTATAGACACTTTAAATTGTGGCAGTGGCAAACTCGCAATACATTACGGAATTTTATTATCTACACGTATATTCAGACCCATAAAAGATTTATTTAACTTTTTTTAGGCGAATACTTTGCGTAATATTTGGCTTATCTTTATTTCTTTTATTTTATTTATTTCTTTATATCATAATATACAAATTGTGAAGCAACTGTTATAATACCTGCATCTTTAAAACATCTCGTAGAGAATCTCGAGCTCATAGGTTATTGATATATCTCACGGCTCTTTTTTGGAGAATATATATTGAATTTATATCTGAAGCCCCATAGCAGCATTCCATAAGATAAAATACTATGGAAATAAATCTAGGAAATTTTTAACAGTTTGAGATTTTCTTAACTTCAAATTCTTAAGGCTGTAAGACGGCAAGGACTTATTTAATATAGAGAAGCGAAATTTATTCGTATCATTTCCCATTCTGAATTGTTAGTTTAGAAAAAAAATACATACATTACAATAAATTTTAATAACTCTATTTGCAATAAGTATGTTTATAATTTTCTTACATAGCCGGCAACGCACCTATAGCTCCTCTGGTGTTCTGGTGTATGGTGGACGGGCGGCGGTGATCACTTACCATCAGGTGACCCGAACGCTCGTTTGCCTTGTCATTTTCCATAAAAAAAAATGAAAAAAGAGTGGAAATTTACATTAGTTACAGAAAGTTATAATAAAATAATAATATTTTACTTAAGACATTTCAATTAATTATCTTTTTTCAACTTTTCGCATAACAGTGTAGTCAGACAGTATGTAGTGACAAACCTCTTCGTACTAGTGTCGCCCGAATTCAATATAGTAACAGGAACAATGAACTCACTTCCACGAGTGGGGACCGCCATCAACCTAGCATCTAGAAAGCGTCATTCCTAAGAAATATCCTTAAAGTAAGAGATAAATGGAAAACATTTTTTTTATTCATTTAAAAATCAAAGCAAATAAAATAAAAATACTGTCATCATTACAAATATTTATAATGCGACATATATAAAGGTGACTCCACGGACAACGTGTACTTCATATGTTCTCATAGTAAATATTTTGTTTGCTATATTAATTTGCTTTGACGGCATCGTGTATTCAATGGTATGGAAGTATCGTCTCCTATTTGCGTGACATGCGTTCATACATAATTATTTTGACATAAATGATTTATGGTGAATTAATTATGGTAAATTGAATAACCTGGCGGCGACGGTCGCCCCTTTCACCCCAGTCTTTATAGTGACTTCGGTGGACGTGGAGGAACAATTATGAAAAAGTTTCTTGAGTCGTGTAAGTAATTTGGATGTAACATGGATTTTTTTTAAAACAGAGATCAGTGATATGTCACTATCATGTACCAAATTCCAATTTAATATTATGTACACTGCCATTGTGAGAGTGTCATATAATATTAGGGCAGTTTTAGCTACTTGAAATATATATTATTAGTTTTTAAGTACGGCATTTGATTTTGCTGTAGTCACTTTTATCAAAAGAGCGAAGAAAAGTACTAAATGATTTAAAACAATCTCTCGTAAACAAGATTCATATGATACGTCGACCAATTTACCACAAAAAAACATTAACTATGCGTAAGTTAGATATCGATAAAAAACATATTTAATATACTCAAGAAAATTTCAGGCTTTCAAATAAAAACATGGATTCAATTTTTTCTTCTAAAATTAACTACAAAATTTCAAGAGCAATTTGGATTTCACATGAATGAAATATCGATAATGAAATTATGTGAATATTTAAATGCGCCTAAAGATTCCTCCAGTTTAGCGATAACAAGGATATTATTTGGTAAGTTAATGTACCGATAACAGAAATATTTGTTGAAAATCCTGAGTTTTATTTTGTCAGTAATTACTATCTTAATTTCAATCTCCACATATATTAATAATAAAGTCTAAACCGAAACTTCCGGATATAAAATATAAAAAGGAGGGTAGGATAAAATAGACTCTAAATTTGTTTATTAATTTAAAAGTGTCTAGCTTTTCTACTTTTATTGGGAATTATACTAATTGTTATTGCATATTAAATTAACATTTAGATAAATATTAATTTACTAAAAAGCAATCCGAATACTAGGCTCTAGACTCTATTAGAAATTTGATACATGTTAATTACATATATATATACTCTACCAGGAATCGCAATGCTGTTTGATATTCCGGACGAGCGCGGCGGTGCCTTTATGGAAAAACGCTGGGGAGAGTCAACCACTTGTCATTATCCTCTCATCTCCTTTGTAAAGGCTGTACCAATGCCATATATGGCACTGGTTTATGGTGGCCTTTGGATTGGTAAGTACAATCGTTTTTACCATCGTTTTCACTGCTTGAAGGATTTCGACAAGATCTTTAAATAGAAGAGTAATGTAATGTGTGTCTGAAAATACGTGATAATTAAAAGAAAAATACTCGATATTATACCTGTGTTTTAAGTATTTTTTTTAATAGAAGAAACTCTTTTTAGAAAAATCAGGGAAATGAAAATATCATTTTTAATAGAAACATTCCCTCGGAAGGACATTGAACTTAACAAACATTACGCTTACTAAAAAAACCCATTTGGAGTACATTATATTTTAAATATTTTTAAGGGTTCCGTATTTCAAAAACACTGTTGTCAGTCTGTGCGTTTATCAAGACTATTTATTTCGAGATCTCGTAGAAGTATCAAGCCGAAATTAAATAATCTATTAAATATTATAGCACAGATCAAGCGGCTAATTCAACATAATCAAAAGATACAAACATTTATCAACCTTTTAAGTATAATTTAGCTTAATGAGAACTTACAATACAAACAAACCAAAAATACGAATAGTGAAAATTTATATTACAAACAATTTGTACTTCCCGATGACCTAAAATCCTGGAATTAGTACGGAACACTCGGCAGTTGAGTCCCACTCACACTTGACACATATTATTTTTAATAAGATATGATTTTTTAGGAGCTTTAGGTATAGTGCTCGGCTACAAGTACCGCTGGAGCGCTTCAACCTTCACTATTTGTTATTGGTATTTGTTCCTAATCGAAAAAAGCTATTGGAACAATCATAGCTACTTGTTTGGAGTTGTAGCTTGTCTGCTCACATTTACTGACGCAAATTCTTATTGGTAAGTATTTTTTTTAGCTTCACATTCTGTCGAATTTTCTGGACTTGGCGTTGAGTGCGCTTTGTCTTTTTATCAAAGCAAGGAAGTAAAACAAATTAACTCCCCCGTTTGGGAATCGTATTACTGTAATCATCTTGTATCATACATCATACTGTAATTTTATATACGTATGTGAATATATTATAAATTTTCATTACTTAATTTGAATAAAATATATAATTCTAATCATAAGAAATTTATAAAAAGATTAATAAAAACAACGTTATAAAACAGATATATGATAAGAAGATTAATATTTAAGAACGTATTCTATTATTATTATTATTACTTGAGGCCATCGTGGCGCAGTAGTACAAGGGTTTGATTGTAACGCAACGGTTGTGGGTTCAATCCTCACTCGAAGGAAATGAAATATTTATTTACGTTTATATTTCTATTTCTTCGCTCTGGTGTCAAAGCTAAGGGCGACGTTGAGTTCTGCCACTCAAAATGCAATGCCTCCAAATTCGGCAGCAAGTGGTAGGTAGGTGGTGTTCCCTCTGCCTACCCTGCTGTGTGCAGGATACAGTGTGAAGCTGATATTATATTACTAAAGAACTATTTTAAATATCTTAATTTTATACATTTAATTAAATTTAATTTAAAACAATCTCACGTAAATTATTTTAGGTCTTTAGACGTTTATTTAAAACCTTCTCAAATGAAACCGACGGTGCCATATTGGAATTATTTTATTTTGAAATATCAATTTTTCATACTATACTTCATGGCTGGCTTAAAGAAAGGGACCGCTGAGTGGTTAACAGGATATTCGGTGCAAAACCTCAGTGAACATTGGGTTTTTAATCCTTTCAAGTAAGGTTATAGATCTCTAGAAATTTAATAGTTTTACAAAAAATATATATATATAGTGTCTATAAATTTCATCGTGTGGCGTATGTAAAAATTTTTCAGGTTTTTCATTATTATTTGTTATTCAAAGAATTTTTTTTTTATTTCATGTTTTTCAAATATAATTTTTTATTTTTATTAAATAAATGTTTTTTAAAATTATTATTACACATGTAATAAAACAAGTTGCCAGTTTAAATTTTTGAAAAATATAAAATTGTGCCTTATATTTTTATTCCATTAATTAAAGATTTGTTTTCAGATTATTTTTAACGGTTTCCCAAACAGATTTTCTTATAGTCCACTGGTTTGTTTTTGCTTTTGACCTGACCGTGGCTGTTTGGATGATGTGGGCTAGGACGCGACACGTTGCTATGGTATTTTGTTCTTTATTCCATTTGATGAACAGTAGATTATTTAGTATCGGTAAGTATGATATTTTCACTTGTAAAGTAGTATAGTGAGTTCTGCCATTCAACACGCAATGCCTCCAGAATTCGGCATTAAGTAGGGAACGGAGTGTCATAGCACTAGGTACCCTCTGCCTACGCTGCTGTGTGCCGAAAACAGCGTGAAGATGAAAAAAAAATGTATATGTCCAAGATTCGATTCCAAGTCCAATCCGATGGCTCAAACATCTACCCAGACCGAGATACGAGTATACCGTTATTTGGCGCTACATTTGAAAGAGCCCTGAGGCGAAAAGAGACATTCAAGTCAAAATTTCCTCTTTGCTTAAAATTTCAGCTTTGCTAAAATCTGGGGGCCCTGGGATCTCAGTCTAATAGTATATACTATAGGATATATGTATATACTTCAGTACGAAAGAACATACAAAAGTTCAGCCTTTTATAGATTCACGTATCTTCGTTCTTCTTCTCTCTCAATTTAGAAACATTGCGGTTTAATGGAGAAACTGAAATGAGGATATAAAAAAAATACTGGGCCATAATTAAACTTTTATGAGAAAAAAAGAATATTACGTAAATCGATTCAGAAATTCCGTATGTGATTGACCTTATTTTTTCATATGACCGTCGACTTGTAATTGCGTCATAATGATTTTTGTTCGATAAATATGTTTCTTTCAACTTTTATATACCAATATAAAAGTTAATACACTCTCTCGATTGGGAACCGAACCCATTATCGTAAAATATTAGACGTATCGGTGGTGAGAGATGAGCTCTATTTTTTTTGATATGTTTAAAAAAATATTACTGAAGTTAAGTAGTAAATGCCTCACGCTGTATCCCTCACACGGCAACGTAGACAGAGTTTTGAGGGCATTGCGAGTTGAGTAGCGGAACTCAACGCCGCGCTTTGCTTCGACACCAGAGCGAAGAAATGAAAATATTAATTTAAATAAATATTTCATTTCCTCGAGTGGGGATCGAACCCACAAGCAATCGATTTCGCAGCATACTTTGTGCTTTTGTGTTTCAACTGGCTTATTAAGTAATAAAATATATTATATGTGGTGGAATGAGTTGCATATATTTTTATTCACTAGAAACCATAAAATACTCCATATTACTTAGAATTATCGCAAACAGCTACAAATGTGTGTAAATATTATGTACATTTATATTACAAGAAGCGAGAACTAAGTAATTAAAACGCATCTTTAGTTTTATTTTCTTATGATTAAACTTAAAGTTTAGAATTTCAATAAAAAAAAAGTGGCGGTGGTAGCGGAACAACATGCTTTTCTTAGACACTGGAAAAGAAAATATTTAATTCCCTCGACTGTGAATCGAACCCACAACTTGCCTCGTTTACAGCCACGCGCTTCTGACCACTAAACATTTATCGCAGGTATGTTCCCCTGGGTGTGCTTGGCTACGATGCCACTGTTTTATCCGTTCGACTGGCCGAAGATTATCATAACATATGCGGAAAACATCTCATTGACAGTGAAAGGAGGAATTTGTAATTATTTAAACAAATTTAAATGTACTGTAAACGTTTGTCACCTGAACATGATGAATTTACCAAAAAAAAATATCGCAACGGATGAAAAAACTGTTTGCGACGATGAAAATGATCTTAAAAATAATGTGACTAACATTGTTGAAGAAAACGAACGGAGTGTTGATTTGAAAACAGTGAATGACCACACAAATGGGAATATGAAAAAAATAACTTTTGCTTTGATAGTGTTTCACGTGGCGACTCAAGCGTTCATGCCATATTCACATTTTATTACGAAGGTCAGACATTAAATATTGATATTTGTAATTTTTAATTTATTTTTACTTTTTATCGATATGACATATTGTAATAGAACAATTAGAATCAATTGAAAATATGATTTTTGTTATATAGTCCAGTTGAGATGTATAGTTCGGACACTTTGAATATCTCATTTGTACTCCTGTAGTAGTGTAATGTGATGCGTCATATAGGTAAAATCAAGTCAAGTTTAGGTAAATTACTTCATAAAATAAACCATAAAAAATTTAATCATTTGCAACAAAGAAGAGGCTATCATTGACATTTAAGGATTTTTCAATAAATTATTAATAATTTACCGTCCATAACAATTTTTTAAAAAACTTAATTTCATTTCTTCAAACTTTGGCAGGGTTACAACAACTGGACCAAAGGCCTCTACGGATATTCCTGGGACATGATGGTGCACACATGGGACATAGACTCTGTGGTCGTTAAAGTCGTCGATAATGAAAAACATGAGACGTTTTACGTGGACCCATACATATATTCTCCAAACGACAGATGGACCAGACATGGAGATATGGTTCACCAATATGCGAAGTGTCTAAGGAATAATATAAAACAAAATGATAGAAGTTTGTCCCAAAATATATCCATTTTCGTCGACGTTTGGTGTTCAATGAATGGTAGATTTACACAACGTATGTTTAATCCTCACGTGGATTTGTTAAACGCATCCTGGTCGCCTTTCGAGCCAGTTTCGTATCTGATGCCGTTACTAGATGAAGCATTGGAATGGCGAAGTGTTTTGCACGAAATAAAGGCGGACGTACACTCTTGGAATAATTATAGTGATGTAATATTTATAGCTGATTTTCCAGGTGTAGTATTCATACAAATATTTAAGTACTTTTGGAATTTTATTTGAACGTTCTGATGCGTGGAGTGATATTTTTGTCACGCAATTTAATTATAAATAATGTGTAATTCATTCATCGGTATCTGTCGAAGCGATGGTCGATTATCGTTTCTTCTCTTCAGTTTGAACGTCATTTAAAAAAATATATACTAAAATTCAACCTATTTAATATATGAAGTAATGTTATCATCAATTCATTTAAGAACTGATTCTTTTAGGTTATATCCAAGAAAAATATATTCCGATAGATTTATCTAACGTCACTATGACTGTATTAGATGGATTGGTGGCATATGAACCAGAACTTACTATATTGTTGAACGGACAGTCTCATCAACTGCAAAAAGGAAATAGTATAATGCTGGCTTCTGGAACATTCCATAAAATTATTAACATTGGAAAAACACCTGCATATTATATGTACACATTCGCAAATATTACTGAAGCAACTAACGTCATCACATCTGCGCCTAAACCAAAGCTACCCATTAGACAAGAATTATTCAGACGGTTTAAAAACATGATAGATTTCGGTAGTTTGGTCGTGACAAATGTGTTCCAAATATTGTTTCAAACAAAACATTGTTATTAATCAATAATTATAATATAAAGAGGTATCTAAATTTGATTCACTTCATAAGTCATGGGCAATTTATTTATCAACACGTTCATAAATAATAAAATATACGTAATACATAAGTTGTTTTATTTTACTATTATAAAATAATAACACGTGCAATTATACTGCAACATAATATTTTTATTAACATAAAGTCATGTAACAAACTGAAACAACTGTAAGCTTACACCTTTGCTATTAAAATGTGTAACCCTTTCTTTCTTTTACAATTTTTATAATTACAATTTCTAAAAAATTCGATTGTAATTGAAGCTGTCAATCTTTAAATGTATAAAATACGAGTAGTTAACTCATATTTTTTATTCAGATAAACATTACGCTTAAATGTAAATAATTATTACCTATAGTTGTTGAAAAAATTTACACTAAGTATACTCTTACAAAAACTTACAAATTTCATTTAGTTAGAGAATGTCTTTTAATACGTACTTGTCCCAAGATCCTCCACTCCTCAACGTGCAGCACGTTTACTCCACCCCAACGTTAATCGGCAGTATAGACTCAAAGTCACTTGGGTGTATATATAAATTCGATCTTTTAGAAATAATCTACATATAACAAATTAAGAAATCGAAAAAAAATTGTGGATCCTCTTCCATTGTTCAAGAAGAATTTAAAGATCAGATTAACCTGAATAAAATAATTTTAACATTAATAACAAATATTAGAGTAAAATTGTATTCAGAACTTGTTGTTATATGTTATTTATTTATATCGTATTTCTTTGTTTTATTGTATTATTGTTTCACGTTATAAATTGAATAGTCGTGTTAATATGTAGATTAGGTAATTTTACAAAGTTATTCATTTCATAAAAAAATATTATTAATAAGTAAGAGGCATTCCGTTGTTACTTGGTATGCTTAAAACAAAGTGCTTTCAGACATATTCTATGAACATGGAAGTTATATATTTAATTACTTTCACCGTTACTAGAGTTTTACTAAATTTATATTTGAAAAGATTTAATGCCAATATATTTAAAAAAAAATTAAAAATTATCAACGTACCGATTATATTTTTAGACGTATAATATAAAAAAATATAAAAAAAACTACAAGATTACAGAACGATACTTTTTTGAATCTATGGCCCTGCCCACTGCTGCGGGGAACTGTCAAATGGTTTTATGTGAATGACAGTGTGCGGCACGGTCGTCGGTTGGTCGGCGGGCTCACTAGATCACTGGGATAGTGACATGAATGTCGTGACTAAGGCATGAGGCAAATACCGAGTTCATTCATTGCTCCTCCCTCTCGTCTGTGACGCCTGGCGTGTGAATCCACTCGGGCTGCGGCCGACGCCTCGTCACCGTTAATATATATACAGCGTCGAACCATTCCACGTCCATAACTAGAATTTAGTGTCTCAACGGCGCCTTGCCGCCCCTACGGAATATTGACATTTTATCCATCTGTGATATAACAACAGATACATAAGTATCTTGTTAACAGTTTTTAGGTTAATCCTTCGCCGGTGATATCAGTGCAACATTTTTATAATTCGTGACTCTAGACTGAGCAAAATAAATATTTGTGATATTTTTTACGGTAAACGGAAACGATGGAGGCGACGATGAGCTACGACCTGGGTGTCACGCCGAATTATTCGTACATTTTCGAATTCGAAAACGAATTTATTCACCAAAATTCCAGGAAGTGGATGACAGAAAACTGGACTGTCGCTTTCTATTATGTTGGGGTTTATATGGCATTCATTTTCGGTGGTCAATATTATATGCAAAATCGCCCTAGGTAAGTTAATTCAATTCTTAAATTATTATTAATATTTAAAATATTTTTTTTTCTTTCTACATTTTTAATATTTAGTAGCTTTGAAATGCTCATGATACCAATCATTATTTATAAGATTATATGTATAATCAAAGTTAAAGCATATAATAAGATTATATGCTTTAACTTTGAAATGCAAAAAACGATGTTGTATATTATTTAAAAGGAAATTTTTATTATAATGTAAATTTATAAAATTTTACTTAAAACTAATTTTTATTTATTCAAATCTTTATTAATAATATTATTTTTATACTTAAATCTTAAAAAAAAAACTTTTTCACAATTTTTGCCTTCCAAATAGAAACAATATTTTTAAAATAATAAAAATCTTAAATGAATAAAAATAATGAAAACTAAGTAGCCAGTAGTTGTTATACACAATAAGTTATTAGGTATAAGTAATATGTATAATATGACAGTGATTATCTTTCTTTCAATATTTTTTGATACATAAAATAAAATCAGCTGCAAGCTGTTGTCCGCACACAGTAGGCAGACTAGGATTAGGGAAGACTATGTTCCCTAGTGTTAAGACACTCTGATCTCCATTTTCTGCCGAATTCTGGAGGCATTGCTTGTTGAGTGGCGGAACTCAATGCTGTGGTTGGTCTCAACACCAGAGTGAAGAAATGAAAATATAAATTGAAATAAATATTTTATTTCTTTGAGTGGGGATCCAACTTACAATGAATTGTGTTTACAGTCACACCTTGTGCCCCTGCACCACAACTGGCATCACATACATACATGGTGCATAAATAAATGTATCACAAATTATTCTTCATAAGTAAATGAGACTGATGTGGTGAAGGAGCACAGTGTTTGACTAAACGCATTTATTGTGATTTCCATTCCCAATCAGGGAAATATTTAAATATTTATTAAATATTTTTTATTTTCTTACTCTGATAACAAGATATACTGGTGTTAAATTCCGCCACTCAACACACCACAGGCCAATAATTAAATGATGCATGTCAAAGTCTTAACACAGGGTTCATTAATGATTGTAAGTGAAATCTCATGTTGTCATAAGTGGTCTAAGTTCACTTATGATAACATCGAATTTCTCTTGTGTTACCTTGTTAATCGCTTTATTGATCTGTCAATTGTTTTCTTTGTCTTGTCTTCTACTAATATAATATACAAAAACAAAAGTGGTATTCCACACTAAAGATAAAGGAATATTTTTAATTTTGTTTAAAAATTTTAATGTAGCAGGATTTGAAACTCATAAATATATATTTATCTGTTGTACAAGCAAATAACAACATTGATTAGTCTTATAATGACCAGACTAATAGGACAAATATGAATTTTCATTATAACTTTCATATACTTATTATTATAGGCATAGGTCATTAAAATATTTATTTCCTTATAAATTTACAAACAAAATACTTCCTCAATAACATTCGAAATAATTATAATTATTGCAATAAACAAATTTCTAGATACACTAACACAGTGACTAAACACAAGGGATGTGAGTTCGATCCCTGTGGAAAACACTATATTCTCCTTGCCTACTCTCCTATATGAGGGTTAAAATGTGAAGCTGATAATACTGTGATGATTTAAGCATTTAACATTATGCTCACTGGCCCAATGTGTGTAATATAGAAAATATGTTATAGTACAATATATATGTATTTAAATAAAACCATAATCATCATCAATCATATTAAAGTGATGTATATTTTGTTTCTTACAACATGATGCACAACATTGTGACTGTTGACTACGAATAAACAAAATTTCACACAGATCATTGGGTCCCCAATGATTTTAACGGCTATATGTTGTATGCGATCAAATGAGTCAAGCTGATACTGGGGTGCATCAGCCCAGAGATGAGAACAGTACTTCATATGATGCCGAACCTGTACCCAATACAGGGCCAACTGTTGTTTTGACGTGAAATACTATCTCGCCCTGCCGGTGAACCCAGTTTCTATGAGGTTAACTTTATCTTGCTTTCTAGATGACCGCGATCTGGCAGTCATTCGAAACGCTAAGGCCTAATATGGTGATACTAGGATCCTTTCCCCCCAAAGAAATAAACATTTCCGAGAGATGCCTATACAGAAAACACAAGTTTATTCGTCACTGTTCTATGTTTTGCCGAAAATCTCCACTGTCCACTGTGCTATTATCTGAATAGCAATGTTTGTTAGAATCCTGTAACATATCATTGACATGCAGAAGAAAAAGCATAGGGGACAGCACGCATCCTTGGAGGATGTAGCGCCATGTAGGACCGCCTCCTGCCACACTCGATGTAAAGTCTTCGCCATGTCCAGACTAATTGCCAGGCTCTCTCCCTTGTTTTCGATAGCCCTGCGGTGGATTAGGTAAACCAGAAGATCACCGATTGAGCGACCATGGCGGAAGCCATATTGAGGATCGTTGATTAATCTTCGTTATTTATTATGCATTTAACTTTTTTGTTGTTTACTGCGTAAAATATCCAAATCAGTATTCTTCTCGGTAATATAAACGTAAGCCATTTAATTGGGCACAAAACAGCGTTAAGTTCCGTCGGCCAGTCAGCATTTTATAAATGGAAAAAGGAGAAAATTACATAGCTATTATTTGCATTGTGGGTATACATATAAAGTGTTTTGAAGACTATAATCATAATAAGTATATTGTATAAGTAATAGGGCAACCGGACGGATAGCCAGTTTGACCCGCAACTGCTCTGCATCGTTATGTAACACTCCCGATCCAGACTCAATTATAAATATGGCCCTCGTGCCCAAGTTGGAAACTGTTCGACTGTACATAATAGATACAATTCGACCTCGAATGTTTTTATTTCCAATATATTAATTTATCTTTCTGATTAAGTTAAGATTAGGGTAAGAGTTAGGTTACGCCATACAACACGCGACATCTCTTATGTAGTTCACCAGTAGATAATACAACAACTTAGTCAACATATTTTTTTCTTTTCCCGGCTAAAGATTTTCTATATTATGTAGATTTTACTTTGCATTTTATCTTTCGATTGACGGCTGTATTCTGCAATGATGCATGCCTGCTAGTGGAGCTAGCACGTTGTCATAAGTTTTCAGAAGAATATTTTAATTTCTATATTAAAAAGTTTAATTATTTCTATCACTTCACTGTTGTATCCCGCACACAGCAGGGTAGACAGCCTGCCTGCATTCTATAACTTAGATAACCTTTCGCATTTCAGCTCATTTCTAATTTAGATAAACGCGGCTGGAAATATTTTCAAATGTGCAATACATTTGAAAATATTATTTATATTTTTCTGTTGAACGACGATAAAGTTGATGATGAACGGTGTGTCTCGTCACGAGTTGCCCCCTGCCTGATCTGCTATTCGTGATAAAACGTAAATATGAGAACAAACTTTAGCAAGCGATAAGAAAAAAATGCTATGAAAGCTTAGAACGAACTTTGATTGTTGTCAATAAATGATATTTGTATTAATTTTAATCTGTTGTTAAATTCGGTATTGTATCAAAATTATCATATTCATTTTAAAATTATAAGCAAATTTTAATTTTATCAATAAAATATGTATATTCTAATTATCGTAACTTTAATATGACTGACAACAGTATAAATTATACATATAATGTAGATAGTATTAATTTATATGTATAATTTCAAATAAATAAGCCCAGGCAATATATTACAAGGAATTCTTTAAATATCAAAAATATCTATGGAAAATTCAAAACTACGGTTTTCATCGGACGTATCTTATATTGTACTTGGAATTTTTTACATTCATCATGAATATAAAATTTATATTTGCTAAAGTGTATGGCAAAAACTAAATCTTATTCATCTCCTACACATTTACGTTATCAAATCAAACGTCAGCCAGCGCCGATAAGGTGCGATAACCATGCATACATATTTTGTATGGAACGTTTAGTTTCAACGTTCTATACAAAATATGTATGTAGTGACGTGATTCTAGCACCATTCAAGTATATACTTTTCAATAGATTATATTACAAAAACAAACAATTATATAAATATGCAAAATAAAATTAAATACGGAAAGAATTAAGTACTAAAGGAAAACTTTTTGATCATATACGTTATTTATGATATTGTCATCATTATTGAATATTTATGTTAAATATATATACTTATTTTATAATTTTGTGGCGTGGCGCAGTGGCACAGGGGCACAAGGGGAACGGAGTATCTTAACACCGAGGTTCCCTCTGCCTACCCTGCTGTGTGCGAGATACAGCGTGAAGCTGAAAAAAAAAACTAATTTTAGCCGTGTGGTCCCGGCTTAGAATAAGATCACCCTGGTACTGTCGGTGTCGTAAGAGACGACTAAAGTACGTGTGGTAGAGTCACGTCGCCAGTAATGGCAACACGCATGGGCAGACTCGACCGGATTTAATACCACCCCCGGCATTTTAAACCGGCGTGAAGTAGTGGCCCTTGCCACTGCGTTTCGCATTAGGTAATGCCGGGCCCCGGTGCCCTTCATCTCCACCTTAAAGGCTGGCAACGCACCTGTAGCTCCTCTGGTGTTTCAGGGGTCGTGGGCGGCGGTGATCACTTACCATCAGGTGACCCGAACGCTCGTTTGCCTTGTCCTCTCCCATAAAAAAAAAAATATATACATATGTATGTGGTATTTCATTATTTGAATAATTATCTTGCAAAACAATACATGGTAAATTATTCATTACTTAGCCGAATTTCGTATAGATTATTGTGACACTTCTTTTTCCCTTTTCAATCCATTATTTTTACGCAATTGATGTTTTTTTTAAATTATTTTATATCAAGTGAGTGATTAAAAGTTATTTAACTGACGCATTAAAACCATATATTTCAGATATAAAGGCTAACGCTAATGTAGTATTATCACATAAAAGTTAAGTATAACAATGATATATTATTATCATGTAAACAAACACTGTAAGCAATTTCTGACAGTGAAGTAATAATAAAATTAATCGTGTTAGTGCAAAGGTCTAGTAGACGTTACGAGGTCATATCGCTCTTGAAGATGTATGCAGATTAACTCTATTATGGTGTGCAATGATGGTGATGAGAGGTAATTGCCATTGCCATAAAAATGTACATGACATTGATATTTTTATAAACTACTATATTATAAAATTTATGATTCTTTTTTATTTATAAAACTAGCTTACCCCTGCAGTTTGGCCTTTCCGGTTAACGGAAATACTACTAACTAGAAAAAGTCTCCAGAATTTGGTGGAAAGTAGGAAACGGCTGCTGTGTGCGGGATACAGCGTGAAGCAGATTTTTTTTAAATAATGCTATTACGGAGATTTACAAGTGCTTTATTCTGCATACCTGTCACAAAGTCACATTTTCTACCACTACATATTTGATTACAATAGATACGTACTAATCTCCTCGTCGCGTCGTCGCTACACGCACGTAGCCCGTGGGAAGAAATAAAATTAAATTAACTATAAAAAGTTTAGGAAAATACGATTTAAAAAGTAAAAAAATAACCTTTATATTGTGTTAATTGCTTTAATGTCACAAAAAATAGCAGTTTTATTTTATGCTTATTCAAATATTCCGGTCATTGTCTACATATTATCTTTTAAAGATATAATTAATTTCATGGATTTGATAATTAACTTAATATAAATTAAATAATTTACATTATTTTATATACATATATTAGATAAAATGCAGCTTCACTTTCTTTTCTCCCATACCGAGGGTAGACAGAAAATTTTGTGTCAAAGCAGTCCGTTCTCCGTTTACCACCCGATTTCGAGATAAGCGTGTCTTGTATATTTCAAATTTAATAAAATCAAAGTACATAATATATCATTGTATTAATTAATATAGACAATTTGATAATCGTATTGTCGATATAAATGACTTATTTTAATTCCGCGTAATATATGCGATTACACCGATAGCCGTCGTATTATAAAAGTGCTAAAAGGAACTATAATATATTAAATAATAATTGTGTTGATTACCGTATCGGCGGAGTTGAACGTCCGGCGGCACTAGCTGGCCTCGGCTTAACCTTAGTGCTTTCTCAATGGTAGCTTTAATGTCTATACGTAATTTTTTAACTTAGGTAACAATAATAATATAATTTATTAAAAAGACTATATGTATACAAATTTTTTTGTAAATCAATAATTTTACATTTTCTATCTATATTATAAAGAGGAAAGATTTGTATTTTTGTATGTATGTTTGTATTGTTTTCACACAAAATCTACCGAACCGATTTCAAAAATTCTTTCACCATTAGAAAGCTGCGTCTTTACTAACCAATATATATATATATATTACATTATTTAAAAAAAATAAGGATCCCTAATACTTAAATACAATAATCTTGGTGACAAAAAAATAACGATAAATAATTATCGGTATAAATATATAACCGACATCGACTTTAATTATGAAGACGACCGATTAGATTTTTTGTTTGTTTATTTGAATTGAATAGGTCTGAAAATTACAGGACCTTGAAAAATTCTTTTACAATAAGACGATTAGCTTTTACAATAAGAAGACCGTACACGTTACGTTGTGAAAATTATTGACAATAGAGGAAAGTCCCATACTATTTTTTCGATTATTATTACCTGTACAGTATAGATACTAATGTGCTATTATTGAATATTTAGCTCTCGCCTGCGCTCGCTCTTAAAAAAAGAGTGCCCAAGAAAGCTATCATTCCACTATGAGGATATAAATAAATAGTTATCAAGGTCAGTTGTTCATTCATTACGCCATTCATACATATTGACGAATGTCACAATAAAAAGTAAATTAAAACAAATCGATTTTAGCGCTCCCGCACCGCGCTTACATACTAACATACCTATGATAAAATCTTTTTTCTGTTTACTTATATGACTTATATTCTGCTAAGGACTAGTTTCAAGGTTGTACACGTGAGAAATCTAGGCCAGTAAAGATCATGGCAATTTTATGAGTATTTAAACTGTTAACATGTTTTTCCTGCTCAATAGAAGAATATATAATTTGTATGGAAATCTGATATTGTAGAATGTAAGTAATGTGTATCGGTAGAGTTAGAATCATATTACACCGAACCTAATACAAATATTTGTGTATAAGCTTATTTTTAAATAATTTGAAAGTAACTCATGCGTTTTTTTTTCAAATAATAGTCCAAAATAATAGGTCTTGAGCGAAAAGCTCAATCTGATGCTTCGCAAAATCACCAGATAAACATTTTATTACATAACTAGCGACGCTCGCGCTTATTCTACATAAGTATTTATATCATCGTCTGAATTACTTTCGTGTTCTAATACATAAAACTGTCACTAAATGTTAGGAAATGAGAATAATTCATTTCCCCGACTTGGACTTGCAACCGTCGCATTTCCAGTCGGATGCCGTACGACGTTTTAATTTTTATTTCCTGTTATTTTTAAAATAAAACTGTTATCTTTATATTACTCTTAAAGTAACTTAAATACGTACATTGAATATTTGGAATGCATTTATTATTATCCCGAGTGCCAGAGCTGCGTATCGATGCAAACTAGTCTAAAATTGTACACGTGACGCAACTCACTGCAATAAAGTTTGACGCACTCCTAATTGGGGCATGTTTAAATGTAAATGTTGTAGGTTCAATCCTAGTCAAGGGGGTTAAACGGAAATGTAATATTGTAAAAAATTGCTCTCTTTCTTTACTTGCCTTCCAATATATATATTTTTATTATAATTAATATATAACAACTTGCCAATATCACTTACATATATTTTATTTCATACCATTACAAATATAGTGCTATTATAGAAGTTTTTATACTAATAATGGAACTTGTTTTTTTTGGTTCAATTCACGTGAAAGATATATAAACGTTGTGTTGTTTGTTTTCCTGTTGAGATACGACAAAATCGCTTTCCGGCGTCGCTATATACAATTACATAACATAAATATATAAAGTAATGACGTTTATTTCATAAAGTAATTAAAGCATCTATAATCATAACATCTGTTATGATTATAGTGCTGTGCACATTCTCTAGCAAGTATACCATCAATGTATCGATTACGATTATATAATATATAAGTCACAACACTAGGCACACCCTCAGCCTACCCTGAGGTGTCGTGGATACAGCGTGAAGTTGATTTATTTGAAATACGCGTTTTTAATAACACGAAGAAAATGAAACATTATTTTCTATGTATAGAATGGACAATAGGTTTAACTATAACCAAGAGCAACGTGGAGTCACGGTGACGCCACGAACTCGTATTCTACTTCTTAAACCTCTTAGTGAAAATATTTTTTAAGAAGACGAAGCCCTACGATGTCAGAAAGTGTTAATTCTTGTTATCTTCACTGTAGCCATGTAAACAAGCCGTAATGCAAGTTATTGACCACTTCTCGTCACAGGTTCATAGGCAATAATAAAATTAATGAAAAAAAATTTTTGTTTTAGAAGAAGTATTTATTATGTGTTAATAAATTGAACTAAAAAGTTAAGAATAATTTAACTCTTATAAGAACGCACGCGTCATAAATAATAAAAGCGCGTTACATTTTGATAGCGACAGGCAAAGAAGGTGCTGAATGTTCTTGATTATACCGTCAATTCAAATTCATAATTCGAATTCAACTTGCAAGATTTGCTTACAGACAGACAACGGGACAGGTGAAAAAAACCTTGAATAAAACCTTGTAAAATATTTCATCTTTAGTAAGTGTACATTTTTTTTTAATAAATTCTACATAATATATAATGTACCTACGCCTATATAAATTTGCTTTCTGTATAATCTTCTAATAAATATATTCAAATTAATTGAATGAATTATTGTTAAATTATTACAAAAGTCATCAGATCAGATCAGGTGAAAACAGCCTTCCCTTTAATTGCCACTCGACTGTCTCCATTCCAAGGAAGAACAATGTTGTTGATCACCTTCATTACACATTTCATTTTGTTTCGAGTTCCGGTGACTGGTAAGCTCACTTTATAATGACGTAGTTAATCAAAGAAAACACACCGTCCGTCGATTCTTCGAGAAGTGAGTGTATATAGTATGTAGATACTTTTGTCCGTCAATGACGTACAAACAAGTAATTTATTACCTTGATAAGCACATCCACACGTATATCTATCACGGTGGTGACTATAACCATTATATTAACATTTCGAATATTATTTTCTTCATGTAAATGTAAAAATATATTATGTAACAATAAAAGTAAGCGACTCTTTAAGTTTTCTCCCATTGAGTGAGATTCTTTTCATGAAGGCATGAAAATCCAAGGTTGCCGGCCTTTGTTGGAGCTTACAATTATGTATGTTCAAAGAGGCCGCTCCCAAAAGAAGTATTCATTTCATTTACTAAGGCAGCTCTGCTCCCGTCAAAGCTTGAAATTAGTGACGAAACCTGCTAAATCTAGAGCACGACTCTGAAAATTTGAATTACTGTTTTATGAGTGCCTATAGAATTGAACTACTCACTTTTTTATGCCACCTTTGTGTATTTTGTCGGCATCGGGTTAAATAAATAAATAAATAAAAATAATTTATTTCAGATTACCATCCATATAGTGTTAAACAACAATACAATTAAAACTATTATATTCTACTATTATATTCAATTAATTCAAGTTAAACTTATTTGAATTCAATGAGAACCTAGTATTTATTTTTCGCGTACATATGCATAATGTAACTGATTCCCCGAACACTTTGATAAATATTATTAATTGAAGAAGAATTGTTTAGCGGTTAGAATCTTTTAGAGATTCAGAGTTAACAATGTTTTATATAATGCCATCAGAAGGTATCGCTCTGATAAGATATTTGCCATCAGAAGGTTATCTAACTGGAAACTCGACACTGCATTGACGACTCGAAGCTTTTCCGAAGAAAAGCCAAGAGTGCGTCCTATCTTCTTACCGCGAGCGTACTGCGACACGACATCAGTCACGACATAGATGATGTCACTATAACAGTTCGCATATGCCAATATATAATATAAGAATTAGTAAAAATGAGTAAAAAAAAAATCAGCTTCACGCTGTATCCCTCACACAGCAGGGTAGGCAGAGGGAACCTAGTGTTAAGACCATCCTTTCCCCATTTTCTGCCGAGTTCTGGAGTCATTGTGTGTTGAGTGGCAGAACTCGATGCCGCGCTTTGCCTCGACACCAGAGCGAAGAAAGGGAAATAGAAATTTAAAGATTATAATATGATTATAACAATATATAGATTGTATTATTCACAATTAACCATGCATATTTAATTAATATTTATTTATTTATTTATGTTACAACTTTAATCCAAGGTACATACTGTTACAATAAGAACAATAGCTAGTAATTGCAATAAATAATACTATTTGAACTATCGCAAACATGTTTGACCGGATAGTTTAGTCATGAATCGGTTCTTTTTTGTTGTTTGTTATAAACTTCTAATGGTTTCTAGTTGATAAATACGGGTAATAAATGTTGTTAAATAAAAAAAAATAAAATTAAATCAGCTTCACGCTGTATCCCGCACATAGCAGGGTGGGCACAGGGAACTTTGTGTTAAGACATTCCGTTCCCCACATTCTCCCGAATTCTGAAGGCATTGCCTGTTGAGTGGCAGGTTTTTTATTTCTTTGTTATTATCTATTATATAGCTACCACATATTCATTAAGCATACAAATAATTTTTATTAAGATGGTTCACACATTTAATGGTTTTTTTGTGTCAGGTTTGAACTGCGGCGTACTCTGGTAGTATGGAACTGCATGTTAGCGGCGTTCAGCATAATGGGCGCGTGTCGGACGCTGCCCGAGTTCATCCACGTGCTCCGGAACCACGGCCTCTACCACTCCATTTGTGTGCCTAGGTGAGTCAAATTGCTATATATATATAATAAATGAGCTTTTTAATATATAGAATATAGTACTCTCGCATGTAGGAGCAGCGAGACCGGATCTAATTGTAAACTGATAGTTGTGGGTTCGATGTCTATTACGAAGAATGGGCTATTTTCATTTCCCCGCTCTGATATGCAATGCTCGTATGTCGGCAAAACATTATAGTCCAGAATATACTTTAGCCACAATTATATCACTCAAGGATGTGTACATAGTTATATTAGTATAAGAAAAATAATAATTGAATATCACTTATTTATCTCTAAAGTACGGAATTTTACATGACGCTAGTAGTAATGTTTGCATCTTATAACTTCACAGAATCCAAATAATGGATGCGTTATACACGTGATAGGTATGTAAATTGTAATGATGATTTATGTCAATATTTTATTTGTTTTAAAAACTTGTAACATGATGAAAAACCAATTTATGCAAGTAATTGTATATTTACAATTGATTCCGTCAGTGTTTACAAATATTTATATCCAAGCTTATCAAAATGTCCATTATTAATGAGGTCATTGTGGCGCAGTGCCGTAAGGGTGTGACTGTTACGCGACGGTTGTAGGTGCGATTCCTACTCGAAGAAATAATTAATATTTATCAGATATTCAATATTTCTTCGAGTCTTAGTCTTAATTATGCGGAAAGTGGGGAACGGAGTATCTTAATACTAGGTTCCCTTTGCCTACCCTGCAGTGTGCGGGATACAGCGTGAAGCTGATTTAGTTAAATCAGCTCTATTTAAGAACTTGAACGCTTCCCACTGTTAAGCAGGTAAGGTATATCTCATGGAGACATTAAAATTATACATATGTAGGTGAATTACTCAGAATGTAGCTAATGTATGAACAGTTTTATTATTAGCAAGATGACATAATATTGGACATGTAGCTGTAGCATGTATGTTTGTTCGGAATTTTTTTTTGTAAACATAAAATTTAAAAGAAATACTTCTCTTATATTTATATCAGATACCCTTAATACTTATGGAATAGTACAAGTTTCATCAATATCAATTCAGTAGTTCTCGAGATACGCTTTCCCTCAGGTTACTTGTATAATAGAAGTATGTAAATATTTTTCCTTTCAAATTGACACTTTTTTAAAATTACATACTTTTGTTCTTAGATAAAGCGTGACTTTTCCCAAATGCCTGTATGAAATTGTCGGTCCTCATCACGTAGGTGTGAGCTACGCGTGCCTTAGTTTAAATTCTAAACTCGCGTTCAAGCGAAAGTTTACTTTAACGAGTCTCACAGTATGAACTGGCCCTTATTTTAATATAGTTAAGGTTGCATATATAAGGTGCACGTCTAATACATTTTGGATGCGATGATGTAACTGTCAAAATAAAAAGTTTAATTAGAATAAGTGGGCAGCGCTGGCGAGGTCGTGTGTGGTGTAGTCTGTCGTCGTCGTCGTCTGTCAGTCGTCATATTTTGTTTATTAAAAATTATTTTAGAAAAGGTCATGGCTAATCAAGGGTTGGAAGGAACACCTGGGTGGTTACGAAGATGTCTGTATTACAATGTAACTTGTCAAATATTATGATGTCTTCATCGTCTTATTCTCTTTCTTTCTCTTGTAGCTTCACGCTGTATCCCGCACATAGCAGAGTAACCTTCCCTAGGTTTATTAGTGTAATTGTTTATATTAGTGTAATGATACTTTCGTCCCCTACTTTCCGCTAAACTCATTGTGTATTGAGTGGCAATTACCAGAACGACATAAGAAAAATACAAAATATTTCATTTCCCCAAGTGGGAATTGAACCCCCGGACCGTCGCGTTTTCTGTCGCACGTTTGTGTCCATACGCCAAGACAGCCTCTGCTGTCGTGAATGAATCGTTAAAAAAAATATAGAAATTGTTGTCGATCACGTCATGGTAGTTTTTTTTATAACATAAACAAAAAATATTATTCTTGCAATGCAAATATATTACGAAAACTAAAATTAAATATATTTTTTTATTATTCCTTTATATTTCTTGGGCAAATTTATATTTTTTTCTGGTTTCGGATAAATAATTTTTGTTTTAAATTGAAATTGTATTTGTTGAGAACTCAATAAACAACATTAAAATTTGATCTTATCCTCAGATATAATCTTTTAAAAATTTAATATTCTTTTTAATCTACCACATATATTTATTTTATTAGTATGATTATGTATGTACTCAAATTTAGTAGATAGTTTTTAATAGACAGACGGAAAGGCAAATTAATAAATAGTCTCATATAGATCGCTTGGGTGCGGAAGTCGAAAACGATAATTTTCAATTACTTATAGTAGATATAACTTGTTCTATTCTCATGTTCGTAAATACTTTGTATGCTAGCTTGTTTCATTTTATATATTTTTTTTATTATTTTATGTGCCAGTTTACAAATGATAACCGGTCAAGATGTCATATGTATCATAAATTAAAATTAAATATCAAGCTATATTTATTGAAAACCCTTCGTGTGTGAACAGGCTTTAAACATTTAAAATATAAAATTTGCCGGACATTCTTGTCGAAAATAATAACAATTCTTATTACCTGACTGCCGTTGACTGCCGCCATTTAATACGAAGTACTGAATTAGTGAAAGCGGGGAACGGAGCGTCTTAACACTTAATTCGAATTATCTCTCTGTCTGCCCTACACAACTCTACCCACTAGTTCAAGAGAATTGACCAGACGATTGCTTTCTTTATCTTATTTAATTACGATATAATTTAACTTATGTGGCCAGGTTAAGCCTAGCCATCTACGTATATCAAACATTACTAGGAAGTGACGTCACAATTGTACGCCAAAAGAACTGAAATAGTCTCACGTCTTCTACTCATGTGAGGTACTAGTATTTATACTGAGCTCTACTAATATTTACTTACAACATAATGTGTTGCGAATGTGGTTCAGAACTAAATTGCTAATTGTTATTTTCTTGTAACTATATGAATATATAATATAATATATCTATATGAATATCGAATGCCTACCCTGCTATGTGCGGGATACAGCGTGAATAATTAAAATTGTATACAGTTGGGTTTGTGAGTAATTAATATACGGAAAAAATCGTAGTCTAATTATATATAATTAATTATTAATCTAAGAATATTGATACACATATGACACGAGTTTCTCCATATCCGGCTATTTTACGTTGCATAAACTTTTCGGACATTCAGTTTTAAAATTATATATATTTTTCTACAATGATTGTTGTCCTGTTTAGTTTGCGTATCTATGGCATCTCGTCTTACTTCACAATCGGTAATCTTGAATTATGTTTAATAATGATTTTTATTGATGCCGTCATTGCATGACTTGGATATGTATCTAAGTCTGTACAAGATGGTTTCAGGTTCAAATTTCAACCTGCCTTCCTGAAAAGTAGAATGTAGAATGTGTGTGTATTTTAGATACCTCACGAGATTTAGATATCCCTTATTCCCTCGCCATGGGAAATTTCAAGAGCCTTTGTTGATACACGTAGGAATAAGTGTTATGACAGCTGGAATGTCAGCAACTACTGGTATTATCACTAAGTATTATAAAAGATATATGAGAAAAATATTATTGTTGTCATTGATGTAATAGAACCCAAAATAATATTTTTTTGTCTGTGCAAGTGATTTAAACGCTTTTAATATTGTATTCTAATTTTCTCTTAACATTTAGTAATAAAAAACTGTTCCAGTGAATCGGCTGAAACTTTAGTTTTAATGTATAAAAATTGTATTTAAAATGATAATGTTATTTAACATGAAAGCAATTCAGATTAGTGAACAAAAAATTTAACTATTCAAACGAATGAAGCCGCGAGATCTAGTTGTTTTTATATATGTGGACATTTATTTTTTTTAATTAATATTTAAATTGTGTAGATGAATGTATTATAAGTGAGTCTTACGTTTTCCATTCACAATATCGATCATCTGTGCTCGGCTATTTTGTTCGCGCGACGCCCAGAGCTAGATGAATTACATGACCCGATTTATAATTCCATCTATTTGTCACCATTCAACATGCTATTGAAGACATGCTCATAAATTTATGCGATCACATTTTATATGTGATATAAAATTTCACGATTATTTCGTTTTGTTGTAAAGTAAAGCCATCATGTCGCGGGGTTGACTGTAAACGCGATGAGTGTGGGTACGCATCCCACTTGAGGGAATGGACTATTTTTATTTCCCCCTGATAGAGTGGCGTTCAGTTTCGTCACTAAATCACGCGAACACGCAATCTCAAATTGCGGCGAAAAGTGAGAAATGGAGTGTCTTAACACTTGGTTTCCTCTGCCTATCCTTCCGTATATATTTTTAATTGTATCAATTGTCAAGTTAATACATTTTTTAAATTAATTCGTAGCATAATAGAATTGTCCATAGTTTCTTATTTATAAGATTCGACTATATATATTATTTTTTTAAAGAAAGCAACATTTACTTCATTCATTACAACTACATTATAATACGAACTGCTCTGCGCCATATTTGTATATATATATGATTTTGATAAGAAATATCATGATAATTTTCGTCGCGCACCTACTATATACTATAGCTAATAAAATGCTATGAAGGCCATGTTTCTGTTTCTAAGTAACCGAGTAATATAACGTACTATACTATGTAAACATACAGTAGATATATTTTAGTAACAAATAATTAATTATATATTACTATAGATGATGTCTGAAAAATTGTATGTTCAGCCAGTTCTTAGTTGAGCTCGTGTCACAGCTTGACCCTCGCGGTTGGAGGGCTCTCGTATTTGTCTTTTGATTTTAAGTTTCGTCGGCAGTTTGCGAAGTGGGCATATCGCTAGCTTTGCTGAAATAAAGTTATTTTACGGCAAAAATATTATGTAATAAAAATATATATGCGAAATTGAAGTTTCTATAGTTGATCGTTAGCTAGTTAGTATTTACACCCATACCTCATCAGACAGTGATGAATTTTAATTTTAACTAGTTAGTTAGTTTCTAGTTTATTTTGTTTAATGTTGAATACGTGCTTTTTATATTATTTTTGTTTTAAAAAAATCACTCTGTTCAATTTTATTTTTAAAAGATAGTATTTTCGTAAGCCTCTGGAACCTCGTCGATCATTAAATGGTTTGCTATAGAAAATCTATTTTCACTTTGCGTCGTATTTTTTTGGCAACGCGAGGTATGGGGGGTGTGCTGTAATATAGAAAAACATGTTTGTATTCATTGTCATTATTATTTGTAAAATTTATGTCTTTCTCGGATTATACGTATACAAATAGAAAATTAGAAACTACAAAAAAAAATCAAATTAGAAGAATGAAAACTGTATAAAGAACTACATGAAAGAAAGAAAAAAAATGTTTAAACAAAATAAAAATGCAAATTAAGGAAAACTTTTGTAGGAAATAAAATGTGTAATGTAAATGATTATTTATTACAGGAGCTTAAAGGAAATACATTGTATAAATATCATTTGTGTATATATTTATAAACACGTTATCTATCATTATTAACGTTGGTAAATGTGTCTACAAATGTGTCGATAATGATCCCGCTAAGACAATTCTACACTTGCTTTTATAGTATTTGGAATCTGGTTATAAAAGCCATCTACCGACATCTCCAAGGACTATAAACACGGTGAATGTGGGTTCGATCCCTGGAGCAATGAATTTTTAATATCTCCGCTCTGGTAAGAGAAAATGTAGTGTTGGGTGTCCGCCATTTTACAGTGTTCCGAATTCAACACACAGGAAATAGAGAGCAGTGTCTTGACTATAAGTTATTTTAGCCTACCTATCTGAATAAAAAATTGCAATGTATGTACGTATATTACATAATATTTTAATTTAAATAAAAAATATTAATAATAACTTTTATGAGTTAAGATAAAATATTATTACTTACGATGATAGAGTATGTTAAGAAATACCATCTTTAACTTTTGGCTACATATCTACATTTGTTTGGATCAATCGTCGGAAGATTTGTTTCTTAATGGCAACGCAGCGGCCATATCAAGCTAAAATTAATATAAGATATTAAGGTCTACGGACCCTTGCAACACAGAAAATATCAAACTTCGAAGCAGCGAATCCGAGTCGTACTTAACCGTTTTTGGTAAGAAATTAACGTTTATTATGGCGTTATCTTTAATAGATTGATTTAATAGATTTCAACATAATCTTAACTATAAAATTGGATGACTTTATATAGTTGACCTTCAGGTCGGCCTAATCGACTCTAAATTAATTAAGAATTATATATATATTTTTATTATTATACCATAATTTTAGTAAGAAATTGGTTTTAGACGGCCTACATCGCCTACAGTAGTTGAAAGTGACATTGAAGTGATTCACGCGATGACATAGCTTACTTAAATACGTTTTAGTTCGTCCAAGTGCAAACTAATTAACGAGTTTTAGTATTTAGAGATTAAATTTTATTATTGTTGCTTTAATAAAAGTGTAAACGCTGATTTTGCTTTTATATAAGATCCAATAAAGTAATATATATATCGAAAATTTATATTAAGGTATACATTTCCTCAAGGTCTCACTATTAGGTTTAGGGTTGTAATGCAATTTGAAAGAAAATATTGTTAAAGAATTGCAATTCTTCTCTTCTTGCAATTTCATTTTATAAAAACATTGTTTTTAGAAAAAAAACTGATAAACACGCAAGTCCGACTAGGAGTCGAATCTATAAGAGTTTGCAATCAAATGTTGTATAGGTTTCTAGGAAATAAAATGTGCGGTAAGCCGTCGTCCTTGGGGGTCAGCATAACCTAGTCCCACGGACGGTGACGTTTACGCGGACGCGTAAATAAATCACTTGCGCGTAGCCGGTTTATTCGTAATCGTCTCCACTTTTTGTTTTATTTTACTATCATGTTATAACTTTTTTTTTTATCTGTGTTATTATACAAAATATTATAATGGTTTTGTTTATGAAATGTTAAGGGTAAGTTAGGAAGTAGGTTTTTAAAAAAAATAAACGAATGGTTGTAATGTACGGTCGATAATCGTATGTTTATATGTATGTAGAAAAAAAATCCGAGGTTTGATTAGCAAAAACAAAGGGTAGATTATGGCCGCCTAGCACGCAATCTCACCATAGACTAAAATCGTATAGATATACTGTCTCTGCCAACTGTTAAATAAGAAAATAATAGTAATAAAGTAATAAATAGTTAATGAGTATAGTTCTTGTAACATGATGTGCCTATTACTTATATATAAGTTTCTTCGTAATCCTGATGTAAACACGGTTAAGCTGGAATTCAGCGTATTCACTGAATTATAACCTAAAAATGTACGACAAAAAACAATGTTTCAAGTTATTTATTTTATTTCCACTTTTATTATATTTTACTTAGCTCTGAAAGCTTTATTCCACTTAGTTCTTACAAAAAATCATGTTCATACATTTATTTTACATGAGGGAAGAATTTACTAAGGTATATGAATTAACCGTGCATGTGTCAGGCCCATAACGATGCCTGAAATTGTATTTCTACTTTTATTAAAAAAAAAGGTATGGCCATCTACAAATATGGATGTATAGTTTATAGATTTTCCATGACCACAAATTTATAGTTTATAGATTTTCTGGAAAAATCTATAAACTTATATATATGTGGGTAAATCCTTGAGAATTAAATGAGGGGGCAAATTGGTAATAAAGCCGCTAGTTCAAGTGAGGTATCAGATGAAAGGCCTCTGCTAAGCTAAGCTTGAATTTCAGAAAAATCTTGAGATCTCCAATTTTTGTATGGAACCCTCGGTGGGCGAGCCCGACTCGCGCTTATTTGTTGTAACTTCCAATAAAAAAAGTTTAATTATGAATTTATTATTATAAAAAAGAAGGTTCAATGTTCACAATAATTATAATGCATGCGCGTTAGAAAATAAAAAAAAGAATAATTCTTATTTTATTATTTTTCGCGGTACGTAATACCGTGTTTGTTGAATATTAATTATACATATTGTACTTACTCATTTAAAATGATACGCGATTTTTCATTTGGTCTACCGATAACCAACGACTACTGTACAGTGCACAAACCGTCGGAGTTTCTAAAATGTATTTTTGAGCAGGGACGTGAATCTATCCGATCATAGAGTTTTATTTAAATAGATGTATTAAGAATTTTTCAAAATTAATAATAACGGATATGTATTGAAATATCCATATTATAATGTGATTCTTTCGAAGTAAAACTGGCGGGTAAAATATTTTGTCCTGAGCCACTAACTAGTAGTGTTAAGACAATCTGTTTACCGAAAAGATACTTCTGTTCTGTACCTGTTTGTCATTCAATTCCAGAGCGAAGAAGTGAGAAATGAAATCCAGCACCTGTCACACTTACAGTCACACGCTGGTACACCTGCCACTTGTTCCATAATCCTACATGCGTTTCAATTTTCTTGAATATTACTTAATAATATTAAGCACCCTATTGTTTGTAGAGTAATTCATTATTTATAATTGTATATTGTAATCTATATAGTTTTATAAGTAATTAAGTATCTGGTAAATGATGATTCACACGCGGTACACTTTCTTATTTATAGGAATATATATATATATATACCTATCATAACTCATTATATTAAGACTAAAATCAGAGGCCAGTCGTGGTACAGGGGTACAAAGTGTGACTGTAAACGCTACCCGCTTGTGGGTTCGATCCCCACACGAGGAAACGAAATATTTATTGAGAACTATATTTTCATTTCTTCGCTCTGGAGACAAAGCGGCGTTGAGTTTGGCTACTCAACAAGTCTCCAGAATTCGCCGGAAAGCGGGAAACGGAGTGTCTTAACACTAGGTTCCCTCTGTCTGCCCTGCTGTGCGCAGGGTACAGCGTGAAGCTGATTTTTTAAAACAGTGATTTGATCTGAAATATCTATAAAAACTGTTCTCAATTTCACATATCGAAAGTTTGTATCGATTTAACGTTTACAGAACAAGAATCTAGACGGTCACGGTCAAAGTCGTACTGGGAGCTGCACAGATAGGTTGTCGAGATGAGGCGCGGTAATCTATCTGGCCTTTCTATTAAAATGTTATATTTAAATATTACTGTATTACTTGGCGCACTGGTTTGAAACAAATCTTGGCCATACTCTGAATTTTGCAGTCGTAAATAAAGAGTTTACTTTTATTTACCAAAATTATTGCACAGAATATAATAGAAACTTGAATAACTCTTGAGTTCCAGCAGTTGTTTCAATGTAATATACTACCAGGAACAATGGGATAATTACAAAATAATTGCGAAAAATTATTACTATAATTGAAAATAACCTCTGTAACCTATATAAATTATAATATACATGCCTTTTTTATTACTTTAAGTATTAAAAGAGAGGCCGTCGTGGCGCAGTGGCACAAGGGTGCCCGCCTGCAAAATGGGGAACGGAGTGTTCCCTCTGCCTACCCTGCTGTGTGCAGGATACAGCGTGCAGCTGAAAAAAAAAGTATTAAAAGACTCGTCATTATGAATGATCGGTGCATTGCTAAAGTTCTTGAGCTTCCATAATTTTTTTCCCATAAAACTTTTACTTTCTATAGCCTACAAGCCTCCTTTTGCGGTGCTTGGAGTGTTGTATCATTGGGTTAATTGCGCGTATCTGGAAAACGCCGTGACATCGATGCCTAGCGTTTCCGATTCGGAATTATGCAACGCACCACTTTCTACTGTCTATCGGTTACTCGGAGGCCATTTTTTACACGTTATATAAAATAATAATAATTACTAACTTTAAATTTTCGAATATATTAAAAAAATATTCTCAATATAACATACTTTATATCACATAATAATAATAAAGTTTAATTTTATTGACACCTTTTTAGATTCTTAGCTCTGTGGTCACAACGCGTATTGGTCGACTCCTATGGAAGAGTTATTACAATCTTGCGGTGATATGCACTGCTTCACATACGTCATAATAAAGTATAAATTGTTTAATTTCCGTGAGAAAAATTTCATTGTAGGTTTCCATAAAATGTAACAATGTAAATAATACATAAATGGAAACAATCTGGAACAATTATAAATACCTATATATATAGTTTTATATTTTATAATTATAAAATATTATATTTTATAAATATATTTTATAGTATAATTTTTGAACATTTATAATTTTATAACCAACTTGTATTGGAAAAGGAGGTTATCAATTCGACTGTATTTTTTCTTGTTTGTTACCTCAGAGCTTTTGAATGGGATTTGGTTTTGGTTATTCTTTTTTTTATTTGAAAGCTTTAAATATTTTTTTACGTTTTTAGTAAGCGAAGAAGATGAAGCGTGAATCTTTTCACGCCAGCTTGTTCTATTCTTTTCCTCCTTACCTAAATTGTATTTGCATTACAATTTAGGTAAGGAGCAAAACATTATTATATTGTACATATTATTTAACAATATTCTAACAGAATTTCTCTTTTAATTTCAGTTTTATCGAGCAAGATAAAGTATCAGGATTTTGGACGTGGATGTTCGTACTGTCGAAACTGCCCGAGCTCGGGGACACGGTGTTCGTTGTCCTCCGCAAGAAGCCTCTGATCTTCCTCCACTGGTACCATCATATCACAGTTCTCCTATACACTTGGTTTTCCTTCACGGAATACACATCTTCGGCCAGATGGTTCGTGGTTATGAATTATTGTGTACACAGGTAAGAGACGCAGCCTTTTCTTATTATTTACTCTTGGCCCCTATAAATCTTTATTTCTTTAAAGTTTACCCCCTACATAATGGTGGACATAAATTTTTGCAAATACTATTGTACTTGCAAAAGTTTTTATTCGACTTAACCTAAACGCTTCTTATTTTGTGTTTTTCCCAAATTTGTAGAAAAAAAATCTCCCAGCTGTGTATTTAACAATACGTATATATTAAGTATTCTTATATCAAATTTCAGTCTAATAAGATTAAAACTATCAAAAATTTTAATATGTTATTTGAAGGACTTTGAAACGGAGGTAAACCCATTTTTAAACTAACAAATATTTTCAAATTAAATTTGCTCGCATATGAGGCCGTTGTGGTGCAATAGAAGAACATTTGACTGTAATCACGATGGTTGTGGGTTCGATTTCCACATGAAATTGGCATGCAAGAAAAATCGTCATGCTGCTACATTCTTTTGTTCGTGATTGACACTGTGTGACATTAGTTTTTGATAAAAGACATGTAAGGTGATAATATAATACATATTTGATATTGTAATTAGTTAGGAATCGTAATTTAGTATTTTGCATACAATACAAATTACGATTCCTGCCAAAGTAAACTAATTACCGAGTGGAATTTTTTATTTTAAAGTAAAATATATCTATCTATAGGTATGTGATGACATATACATTTTCTATTAAAAGTTTATATTTTACATATATTTTAAATAATATGTTTTATTTATATCATTATTTTTTAAATTCACAAGTTTTTTATTCACTTTGACGATTTTATAGTTTTATTATTTTAAATATATTATTTAACGTTTTTTTTTTCAAGAATTTTGTTTTTTTTTTGTTTTAACATCAATTTTTATTTTAGTTAGTCATATTAGAGTAAAATCGTTTTCAAAAGTTTCAATACATTCATTTCTACGTAACATGTTCGCGGTCATCTATCATGGTCACACATACATATTATGTGTATGTCTAATTCAGTATTACAATACAGTTTCTAGTATTATTTAAGCGTTGAGTTGGCCAACTTGACTAGACAGAAGGAACAATTAATTATCGTTTATCGACCCTTTCTTAGTGTCACGCTGTATCCTGCACGCAGGGTAGGCAGAGGAACCTAGTGTTAAGTCACTCCGGAATTCTCCGTTTATTTTACATATTCTTTCTGTCTACAATATAAAAGATACAAAAGGCTGCAGTTAAAAAATACCGCAATACACTTGATATTGAATGTAATTATACAAAAAGTAGATTGCACTCTTATCTGAAGATCGCAGTATTAAAGTTAGCGGTTCGTACAACGCGTTGGGACCTGAAACCTATTAGAAATAATTGTCTATTGTTAAAGCGATCAAAATGGGAGGGGCGAGGCTTGCCACGTCTATAGAGTTAGTCAGTCAGTGAAAATAATTAAAAAACTAAAGATAAAGATTTTGTAAATAAATAAATAATAAGAATAAAAGTTTACCGGATTTTTTTTAAGATATATATTTTTTTAATTTTAACTTGTCATAGATGTTTTTTTATCTCTTCATGTTTTGTTTTTTAAAGTTTTCTTACCATTATTTACATTCATTGGATTTGTTCGTAAATGTAACTTGCATACACCACGTTAATGCGTGAAGCTAAAAAAATACGAGGTGCTAGCAATGACATTAGTCATTGTTCCAAAAGAAGCATTATAATTATTTAAAAATGTTATACATTAACATATAACATTCGCAAATTGCAAGATCTCTAAAATCAGAATTACTAGAATTATAAGATTAAATAACTTATCTTGAGTCGACTTTGTTCATGGCTGATATTTTTATGGGCAGACTTAACTATTGTAAAATTTCATTTACTATAAAAGGCTCCAGATTTTTTTTCTCTATTTTAGTGTTACACTTGTCATATTTCATGTGTGTTTATATAATATGTGTATACTGATGGATGATATGGCATTTTAATCTGTAGGTATTTGTGTCGGAAATGTACCACGATAAACTTTTTGTACGTTACTTGTGACTAAAAAAAACAAAGCAATTTTAGCTTATTATTTGAGTTATATTCGCATTGAGTTAAAGTAGTTATATTAAAATAAAATAACATTATATGTAAAGTTTATTGTATTATTACTAGTGTGCATATTTCTAGATTAATTACTATTAAAGTTGTGTTTACTGTCCGTTAATGGCGAAGTTTACGTTCCTTACGTATATTAATTATACATAACGTGAAGTTATATTTATAAAGGAGTTGGAATATAATTTAATATTGTTAGTACGTATTGTAGCTACTAAAAAGTATCGGCCTCGATATCGACCTCAGTAGATTCAGTTACCGCTAGATTAAATGGTCGTCGACCTCACGAAACGCTTATATCACATAGTAATTGTAATAACAATCAAAAATTTTTCTTTTACAGCGTTATGTATTCATACTACGCTCTAGTTAGTATGGGAAAGTACCCGCCTAAGATGCTGGCGATGACTATCACGGTGTTGCAGCTGACGCAGATGATAGTGGGTTGCGCTATCAACATATGGGCCCACAACTATATGGCCACTGCTCCCCCCCACACGTGTCACATTAGCCAAATAAACATCAAACTATCTATGGCCATGTATTTCTCATACTTCGTACTCTTCGCACGGTTCTTCTCCAAGGCCTACCTGTCACCGAAGCCCGGTAAGAAAGCTAAAGTCGAACCCCTCCCTGAACACCCACACCCACCTGCGAAGAAGACGGAATACAACGGCTACCCGAGACAGAGGAATGGCGTCGTGCACTAGTCTATTTAATATTTAATGTACAGGTTATGAACGTCCACCGATTCAATAATTTCTTGATTGCCCGCGTCTCAAATGCATAATACAATGCAATTTTTTTATATTAAGTAGTTAAAATCACAGATAATGGAGATAATTTAAAACAAACGTCTTTACGTTTTTATACAATCGCTACATGATGCGTGTCATTGCATTCACCGTTTACGGTAATAAACGTATCGTTTACAATTATGGAAAAATGAATAATTCAATACATCTTAGCACATAGTTTACATATTTTGTTTGGCATTTATTATACATTACATATCTACATCACTTTTAAATCTTCCTTTGCTTTGTTAAATATCTTTCATATTAAATATGAGGAAATATAGCTAATATTATATCACCTAAAAAAATGCTAAAATAAAACTTTTATACAACAAAAAATCAATTAATATTCTAATTACTTTTAATAATAATTATTAGTTATTGTTATATTTCTTTATTCCCGCCATCAGTGTTTATAACAAGAAATATTAATACATCACTCTATACCTACTTTTTACAAGATAACATATTGTATTTGTATACAAGACACTATATAAACACGTGAAATGGAATGACGGAAACACTAGTGTCTAGGCTATCTGGGCTATCTGGGTACCTGATTAAGTGCTAGCTCGGAACTTATGCTCTAAGGTCAGATTTAATGACTGTAATATAATTGTTTTCACTTTACTCATTTTCTATGATTCATATTTCTAACATTGCGTTTTTGTTTCTTTGTTTATATATTTACGTTATATCCTTTATTTTTGCTAATTAAAAACTTGATACACATGATTATACTAAATTGGAATAAAAACAGTAAACATTTTTTTTTTGTATATTAATAACATGTTGTTATAAAGCGTAATTATCTTTAGAAAAAAAAATTGATTGAAGAATTGAAGATTATAACCGAACATTAAACTTGTTTATCTCAATATATAATAAATTATTATATAATAGTTATGTAATGAAATTATTAATAATTATATGTTGCCGGACAGAAATGTTGACATATCTTTTATAAAACAAAAACAGCTTTGTGCTTCTTTCGTAATTGTATGGTTAACAGACAGAATCTAGTATCAAGACTAGAATTCGAGACATTACATTTTGTGTGGCGTAACTCAACGCAGCGCTTTGGTTCGTTAATTAATAATTATAATCGGAAATTGTTAATCGGTGCCGTTTGCTTGAGGGCGGAAGTCACGTGCTACATTCCTCGCTAGGTTATTTTTTGGTTTGTCATTGGCTTTTGCTTGTCAAATGTGACAGCCCGCCCTTAGCTTCGAGCTTCTACGTCAGTTCTATGCACAGATTATATAGTTGCCAAAAGCTACTTTTAAAATATTTTTAGTCTGTAAAAAATAATATAAATCGCTTTAGTCTAGTAAATATATAATAGGCCTATAATGTTACATGTAAATGTTTGATAGTCTCTAATAAATTATGGACACAAGTATATTAAATATTGTAAAAACATATTAGTTTCAATTTCTCATTTCTATAACAATACGTAATTCAAGTAAATGTTTAACATGTTTTGGTTTTCTTGTGAATTGTCCATAGCAACGTGCGTAGAAGCGTTACTACTATATTGTTATCGTATTTATTACTTAAAATAGTGATTTTTAATGTATTTTATTTGTAAAGGGTAGTTGTACGGTCTGTAACGTTTAAAGGGAACCATTTTAGCTTTGCGATTAATATTGAAAATAACTTTATTAATAACTTAGCCAATATTGACTGCTAAGTATACAGTTTGTAAGTCCCGGGTTTTGCAGCCAATGTTGGCCCTGAATGGAACAGACAGGAATGGCTTGAGGACCTGTCGAAGTTATGTTTTTATAATCACTAACACCGGGAGTGGGTCATTGCGGGTGTCAAGGTGTTTAGGTGTAATACTTTGAAACGCTTGTCAAACAAGTGCACAAAGTTTAGAGTTCAGCTAGTGAATAAGCGGTTTTACTGTTGCATATTGACAGTTTTAATTCTGCTTGTATGTATTTAAATGATATAACACGCCTACAATAACATAGAGGCGTTTTGTAAATAGTTTGAACGAGAATAAAGCTTAAGTAAAGGTAAATAATTCCTATACATGGCTCGTGACACGTATTTCTTCAAGTGCTTAACGGCACTGTGTACAAAGTTAGCGTATATAAGCCCCTTCTTCAAATTACTTTATTGCAAAGGCGTTTTAAATTAGAAAAATGGTGTGGATTCGCCATTTCAATGAGAAACGTCTCAATTCCAAAGTGGCATGACAGCCATAGATGTTAAATGTATTAATACCAGTTTTATAATAACCATTGTTGATACTTGTGTATGCATATTTTGTCTATGACAAAACTATTTGAATTATGTTGTAGTGACAGTTTAAACCTGTTGTTTAATGGGAGGTACTGGCATATTTAATAAAAATAATTAATAGCGAAAGAAAAAGACTCATCGCTACCTAATTTTTTTCTTTAATTCTTACGACAAAAAAATGTTTTAAAAATCTAGGACATCTCTTAAAACGACAGGTTTAGGAAAAGATTTCAAGAAGTTACTTATCTTGAAAGGTTTGTAGTAATAATGTTTTATAACAAAGAAAAATCGAATTACTATTTATCATAAAAGCATGTACAAAGCGGGTATTGTTAAATAGTGCAAACATGAAGTTCAAATTGTGCCAACACTCGATGGTCATACATTTACAGTGTTGATGGGAGTTAGTGCAAAAATACAAAAGGCTTAACTTATTGGCCTCCGTTAAATTAAAAATTGTATCAAATATCATTATCTGTCTCAATATATATTTTTATGACATTCTTCAAGTTCTTGTAATAAAGCGATTGTGTACGGTGACAGAAAAGAAAAACTAAATATTTTGCGTTTTCATTTTGATGTAATTTTGTCTTACGGTTGACACAAAGTGTAAGAAAAATTAACAAAACTCTAGTGACAGTATAAAAAAAATATGTCCGCTTTTAATTGTAACTTATAACGTAATGCTACATGGTGTGCAGAATAGCATAGATTATAGAGAAGTCAATTGCGACTAGTTTAATAGAAAAAGTAAAGTAGACCCGAAAGAGTAGATTTACTTTTATTTTGATAATTACATTTGTCCTTTATTACCATTTTTTATGGTCCCCTTTTCTGTACGTCAATTTAAATTATAAATCGTATAAGTAATAAAATTTTTAATTTCGTCGGTACATTGTAGCATAAACATGAACATGTCACTTGTTTAATAATAAAAACAATATTTTTCAATGTTAATTATTTATTAAACCTTTGATATTTCCTGTTGAGAGCATTGTGGGCATTATTACGATTGATACAAAACTAAGTGTCAAAAGAGCTCTTTCAATCCCAGAAACACAAATTTCAATAAAATATGTTTTTTCCTTTTATATTTGTTATATGTATAATATTTGTATATACATGTCTTTGTACAATTAATGTATTTTTAATTATTTTGAAAAAATTGTGAGGCTTGTACATACTTGGCATGTGACGAAAGGATTTAAAATAGACCTACATAACATTATTGTATAGAATTATTGTTTCTTCACGACTGGTCATGACGTTTGTAATAATTTTGTTTTTTTTTCTATTTATTTTTTACTTAAAGCTTAAAAAATATATTTATTGGTGCTTAGTTTTCTACAGTTTATGTATACTAATTAAAAAAAGCTATGTTATCAATAGACCATACATTATGTGTCGTTTTTTACTTAACTTTTTTATACTATTTGCAAATTTTTCTCTTGTTATTTTAACGTAAGTACTTTTCGAAATTCAATACTTAGCATTTATTTTCATTTTTTTTTATTAGTATTTTTCTGGTAACAAAAAAAATTAGACCAGCCTAGCTAGAGCGAATTAGCAATTGCAGTTCCATAATCGAGAAGATATTTTTAAAATATATTTTGTGAAGATGTTTTGTGGTTACGATACAAGCCAGTTTGTGGAATGTGTACAGTTGAAGCGTTGTATAATAACTACAACAGAGAGTGGAATTATTGTTGCAATAATTAATTTGTATTTTCTGGGCAAATAAAGCATTATTTAAACACATTTTGTTTTATTATTGCACGTTTGCTGATTTATGTAAGTATTTGCTTATGAAACAATATCTGAAAAAGATTAAAATATATTATTTATTACAAGAAATGCAAAGCTCTTATGTGATTAGGAAGACTTTATATTATCAAATAATTATAGGTTTTTTTAGCGAAAGAAACTATAATGCGAAGTGCATTATAGTTCATCATCATCATCATGTATGAATTATTTATTATATAATAAGTGATTCATACATAAACAGATCCATATTTATCTACAATGAGATAACATTAAATGCGACCCGTGACTCAAGTGGTTTTTGTTATATAACACATACATTATATATATTAAAAATTGTTCACATAAAGCTATTATTAATATTTAATAGCAATATAATTGGAAAAAAAAAATGATAAAGAAATCAAGTTATTGAATTAAATTTCTTTCTGTATATTTTACCATAACAATAGTTATCAAACATATGAAGGAATATTTTGAATTCGGTAGCTACACTAGTGGAACGATAGACCGTGATATTTGATCTAGTCGTTTACAAAATTTTTAAAACGGAGAAAATATTATATAAACATTGTCTACTCTACTAAATATGTAGTGTATGTAAAGCTATGTGGAATAAAGTTTATTTTTAAGTTACTTCGATAATATATTTTCCTTTCATTTTAATCAGGATGGTTGTCGTGTATTTACAACTACAAATTTATATTATACAATTTCATATGGAAAATAAAAGAACAATTTTTCATTATGGTATTTAAAAATGTGTTGGTAAGGAATAAAAAATATTTATAATATGGTAAGATCGTAATCATATTTCATCATATTGGTTTTGATCTTGACCTTCTATACCTAGCTTTATATCAGCTGACAGATATGACATTGACAGATCTTGACAAGCATTTGACATTTGCACCGCGCAGTGGACCTTGGCGCAGTGTTTTGATCGTTGAGTTGCACATTGTTTTGTGATTTTTTCGCAGAAGATGGATTTAATTGATAATGATATTCGGCAATGGGATGTTAACGATGTGAAAGAACAATTTGGTGATAGTCTGATGTTATTACCACCGAATGATAATATCAAAGAACTCCAAACAATTCTTCGCGACAAGTAAGTGAGGTTACCATATGTTCCTAAAAGTTATTTTTAGAAGTGTAAAACATCATAATATCATGTATTTACAGTCTATTTGAATAATTTGTGTTGTGAGAGTCGTT
>JBAIZZ010000208.1:115861-140971 GCA_037355905.1 Heliconius aoede | reverse complement strand
CTGGCAACACCGGGTCATGACGCCGCGACACTAACGTTGTGACATCACGTCATGACGCCGTGACACGACAACACGCTTGTCATTACAACATAAAATATTAAATTGACTTAGATAAATATTAAGGCATCGTGTGAATTGCACTCGGTCGTACCCAATTCTTTAATAGAGGACGACGGCAAAAGCGAAAAAAAAAACAATTAGCGTACAAATAAGTACTATACATAATATAAGTAATAATTGATAATAATATACTACAATGAATAATATGGACACTGTAATTAGTGAAACAATATATATATATAAACACCTTAGAAAGTAATAATAATATGAGAAGCGAAATTAAATATTTGTGCATTCACAATTACATACAAATATTTAGGGTAAGTATGTATGTATAAATAAATATATTTTTTTGTGATTTTTCTTCATTTTCATATAAAAATATCGTCGACGAGTATGTTTTAGACGTCAGCTTCGTCGGTTTAGTCGTTGGACATTCGACGTAAATTGCACCAGTCTCTCGCTTTTGCAACTAACGGTAGAATTGTTTTATCGCTGCACAGTACAAAATAAAATTTAGTCACTTTCAGTGATGCCAGGTCTAAAATACTTTTATGCTGTATAATAATAACAAACTAAGTTATTTTCTGATACAGAGAACATTTAGTTCTTTTTAAAGCTCCATTACTTTCAATTTAAGGAAAGTCTAATAAAAACTCTTGAGTATTTTAGTCAAAGTTCTTAAAACACAATATTTTAATTTGATTTTATAAATTACATAATCTAATAATCTGGCAACACATTAGTTAAGTCACAGTCGAACAAAGCGTTAACTGATCTAAAGAAAAAGCTGAGCATAACAAAATTTTTACAATTTTAAAGAACATTCTTTATTATCAGCAATCATTTAAAAGTAAGTATTGTAAATAGATTATAAAATGCGAGAGACTTGCGTATGTTTTTATTTTTCAATTTTATTAGTATTTATATGCATTTACGTATGTTTACATGCATGTATTTATGTACTAACGGCACCGTAACTACGGATTTAGCGGTATTTAAGTGCAGGCTGGGTTAGATAAGGTTTTGTACAAAATGACAGAACTTTATCATTTAAAATATGCTAAATTTATAGCTGTAGTGGTGTTAGTATATAAATACCATTTGTTTATATGCATTTATGTATCTATATGCATTTATTTGTATTTGTGTATGTTTATATGCATTAATTTATATGTATTTATACGGATTTACAGCAGTTTTTGCTTAGCGCACTCCGGGCACAGTATGTCCTGGGCGTCGGTTATGAAACCCTTGCCCACGAGCGAGGTGCGGCACTGCGCGCAGATGAAGCAGTCGTTGTGCCAGTGGCGGTCCTCGAAGGAAATGAAGCGGGTGCCACCTATGCCTGGAAATACGTGGAAAATAAAATATTTTATTGTATATATTGCAAATATATTATTATGTTTTTATATTCAGAATGTTTTTAGATATACAAATAACTCCCTTTTATATAATAGTTAGGATATGTACGTATAAATAATGAAATATTGTGATTTTTTATGATTGTCGACTGCAATACCCAAATAAACTCGTTCTTGCAATAAGTTACCTTCTTTTTGCCTCTCAAACACTATACTAAGTCTACACGTTTCATAAAACACATAAATCCCAACTCACCAGTAATAGGCTTAGTACAAGAAGTGCATCTCTTAGCGAACAGTTCCCCGAAGCAGTCCGCGCAGTATGGGCGCTCGTCGCGCGACGTGAAGCGCTGTCCCGCCAGCGACAGGTCGCAGTTGCTGCACGTGAAGCACTCGCGGTGCCAGGGCTCGTTCTTGTACGTCACGCCGCCCTGGTTGATGATCTGGTGGGTCGGATGGATTGAAAAATAAATGAATAAACAGTCAAGTAGTAGTTTCATTATTAATAGTTCAATTAAATCAGCTTCACGCTCCCGCACACAGCAACGTAGGCAGAAAATGGAGACCAAAGTGTCCTAACACTTGGTTCCTTCTGCCCACCATGCTATATGCGGGATACAGCAAGAAATAAAAAAGTAACAGCAAATACCTTGTTACACTTCACGCAGCGGGTGGCGAACTTGTCTTCGTAGCAGCCGGCGCAGTAGATCTCCTGCTCGCGCGGGATGAAGCTCTTGGTGCCGATTGGGTTCTTGCAGACCACGCAGCAGAAACACTTCTCATGCCATTGCCTTGCTTTGTACTCCATTTTCTTGGTTCCTGTGTAAAAAAAAAGTCTTTTTAAATAGGTTCGCAAATGAAGGAGCAATCGTAATATGAATAATATATAAAATTGAATATTATTGTAGCATAGTATCCGGCTACAATAGTGATGGTTGTGGGTTCGATTCCCACTCGATGTAAGTTTTAATATTCAATTATTTGTCTAGTGTAAAATAAAATAAGACAAACTCTCCTGCAATGAGTCAATCGCTTATTTGTATTAAAGTGGCACCTAAAATATGTAGAATAAGGATAAAAAGGGAGAATATGGTAGATATAATATATTTTAAGGAAATAATTTAATTTAAAAGGCATCAGAGAACATTCGGAGAATCGTAAGGTGCAACTGCTTCGCCGGTTAAGAATGACAAAGAAATAATTAGTTCTTTTGCTTAAATAAGGTTTGTATGAGAAACAAATTTTGAAAACAACAAAGGAATGTCAAAAAACATGGTCTTAGTCACATTTACAATAAAAAAAGAATAATTATAACAATATATTTTATCAAAAATTCCTGCTCGTTCCTTTAATTGCATTGAATTATTTGTAACCACTTTTATTTTATATTAACATTTAAATATATTTTTATACAGACTTACTTTAGTTCACTTTAGCGATGACGTGATTCTTAAAGAATATTAAAATACCCATTACGTTTGTGGGAGCGGCTTTGATTTATTGAAATAATAAACTAGTTAAGTTACAAAAAACCATAAACACCTTTGTACTTATTGTTATTTTAAAATTATGTAATCAAGAGATGCTATTTTTAGTTTAAAGGATATGTTTTCGCAATTATATCGTAGTTGAGAGTTTTCCAACAGTATATGTGATAGTGAGTTCGATTCTAATCAGGATAATTTCTTTAATTAACAAGTCTTGTGGACTTGGATTTGGATAATGAATGAATGAAAACAACAAGAAGATTATTGTCTTCTTAACGAACTTAAGAAGTCCTAAGAAATTTATAATATAACCTGACATTTACAAAATTATTTTCGTGTAGAATACTAAAATACTTACACAATATGGTATACATTCTGATTTGCGTGATGTGTTTTGAATCGTAAATTGCATCGTTCGCGTGACAGCCGAGTTATAGAACCGAGGAACATCTGTCCTTGAAAAGCGATGGTATTGGCCAGGATATTTGGGTGGTGCACGCGAATATGCAGCTTTCAAGGTTCATCGAACTTATCTACATATATATAGATATAGATATTTATCGTGTTTTACCGTTACGAGAGTAAAGATATATTATTTTTTATGAATCCGTTATTTTATATTTATTTCACAGATATGCGTGTATCGTATTTTTAGGATTTCGTACTTTTTAAGAAAAAACTACACTCTGTTGTCCACCGGTCCGTCTGTCAAGACCCTTTATCTCAAGGAACGCTTGGACATATCGGATTGAAATTCAGACCATATACGGCAATATCAAATCTACGGCCCCATGATTTCCTGATAAAAAACATATTTCTATATTTACTTACAAAAAAGATGCAGCCGTTTATATAGCAAATAATGCGTACTTCGACGTTATGAATAGAACCAAAGCGCAGCGTTGAGTTTCGCCAATCAACACGCAAATGTCTAAAAAATGGGGAAAGGAATATCTCACTACTAGTCTACTTCACCTTACTCTGCTCTATTCAGTATACTACTATTTTATATTAATGAAACTATTTTATTGTTCTCCACATATGCATGTAAAAATATTATTTATGTTAATAGCTATATTAACATAAATAATATTTTGTTATTATTTTCAAAATTGATTTCATTTTAAAATCCGCGTCGTGTGGGGTGTAGGTACGTACTAATTGCATTACAACGTTGATACAAATTTATAGTTCTGTAATTAATATTAGAAAGTTGAACATATAAATCAGTATTACTAAAATGAAGCAGAAATGCAAAATATTTTATTTTGACAGCAACGTTTACAACTTAAAGCAGTCATTCGCTATTTTTACATCCAATTTAAATACATTTACGGCGTTGATCTAAAAGAATAAAATTTTAATAAATCTATCGATATTTCCATAACTATGTTTTCTTTAATTTAAGATAAAGAGGTAAAAAAATGGTATTTTAATATTATATAATAAAACTTTTTTTACACTGAAAGCTCTGAATCTTGCAACCTTTATGCGAACTCTTATTTTATAATTACGATTTTGATTAAACTAGATTATACCAAATCAGTTTCACGCTGTGTCCCGCACACAGCAGGGTAGGCAGAGGGAACCTAGTGTTAGGACTCTCCGTTTCTCTCCACTTTTCGCTGAATCCTGCCGGCATTGCATGTTGAGTGGCGGAACTCAACGCCGCCCTTTGCCTCGACAACAGAATGAAGAGAGTGAAATATAATTTTTAAACAAATATCTCATTTACTCGAACCCATAAGCCACACTTTGTGGCCCTGCGCCATGACTAACCTCGTTTGATTTAAGCTCTAAGCGTTTCCATAGAAAACTCTAATAACTAAAGATTTTAGAAAGGAAAAAAAAAACTTAAAATCTTAGTACAAATTATATACATATGTTAAAAAACTTTCTTTTGGCACTGCATGTTCAATTTAACTAAAAATGAATCACAAAAATAATTTCAAATAAAATGAATAATAAAAATCTATTTTACGTCTCACTATTACAGCGTAATGGGTGTACAGTAAGTATCACGAAGTTATAAAACTTTTAACAAGGTTCATCGACTTTATAGTTTTGATAGTTGATTTAACTTTAATGGCCGAAGTTCGCAGATTAGTGAGATTCACCTGTTCTATGACTGCTTAATTTATTTTAATGTATGATATATTAATACTCAATTATTATTTTTTTTTTTATGGGAGAGGACAAGGCAAACGAGCGTTCGGCTGACCTGATGGTAAGTGATCACCGCCGCCCACGACCCCATGCAACACCAAAGGGGCCACAGGTGCGTTGCCAGCCTTTTTTAAGGTGGAGATGAAGGGCACCGGGGCCCGGCATTACCTAATGCGAAACGCAGTGGCAAGGGCCACTACTTCACGCCGGTTTAAAATGCCGGGGGTGGTATTAAATCCGGTCGAGTCTGCCCATGCGTGTTGCCATTATTGGCGACGTGACTCTACCACACGTACTTTAGTCGCCTCTTACGACACCGACAGTACCAGGGTGATCCTATTCTAAGCCGGGACCACACGGCACACAATATGGTAAATGTAATAAAGCTACGTGGATACGCATATGACAAGACACTTTATTGGCCTCCTGACCTGTAATGAATGTAATTCACCTTCTCTAATGAGAATCGATCCCTCGACATCCCATTAACAGATAGAAGATATTCTCTGAAGATATCAGAATAACTGATATTCATCAGACCTAACCTAAACTACAGACGTAGTTTTATGTTACGATGGGGTCCCGTGACAACATCGATTTAGTTTTGTTCCAGATATCGATACATTTATATTCAGAGACCTTTGGTTTGAGTATTTACGTATTCGTATCTTGTCCGCTGTTTGATTCAAATTTGTATTTTCTTTGTGCTTTCTTTCTGATTTTTACGGAATTTCGAGGATTTAAATTTTATATACAATTTAAAATTTAAATAGTTTTAAAATAAATAAATTTACATTTACTAAGAAATAACAGAAGAATACAAAAAAAAGTTTCACAGTACATTATAATATAAAAACAATCTATCGTATTTATTCTGCAAAAAGTTTTACAGCATAATAAATGAAGTTGTTATTGAAAGCTTCCTATACAGGTGTGTCCTTGTCCCATAAAAGTAAAGACAATATTGTCAAAGTCTAGATATTTGGTTTGCAAATACGCAGTGGCCACCACGCGCCTACGCTTTTAATTCAAGCTTTATTTCTCCTTTATTGAATTTGCCACGTATAGTATTAAAGGCATAAATACTTGGTTTATATGGCATGGTTAGTTGTGTTTATATTCAAAATTAGAGCCTTTAAATGTGGTTCGTCAAAATTACGCCAGAGAAAATAATATAAAATAAGATTTTCTTTTTTTTTCAATACGTAGAGGTATCATTGAAGGAGTGAATTTCATCTATCATGCTGTTTAACACACGATACGACGGAAACAGAAGTGTCATAGAACGCACAAAACAACAAAAGAAACAAAAAGACAAAAAAAAGAAAAATCTAACGTGAGTACTTAGAAATAAAAGTGTAAATATCTGTTTAATATTTTGTATTTAGTAGTAATATTTATTTTTATTCTTAAGCTTTTCCTTAATATTAAGATGTGTTAAATACATTTGAGTTGTAGGTTGCAATTACTTAGAGTGGAAATATATTACACGACATTCCTTACAAGGCGGCAACAGATATAAACCTAGTTTTAATAAAATAAACATATTACCAGTGCAATGTAAAAGCTGTACAGGATATAATAAGCGGATTATTTATAATGTGTTTTTTAATAAAACCAAGATGATAATGGTTGACATCATTTAACGGGATCCTATATGAATTAATTATTTTCAAAATAGTAATTTCTTCAAGTGGGAATTGAAGCCACAACCGTCGTGTTCACAATAAGACGCTATCTCAATGCGAACGATGAACGAAATAAGTAAATTAATTATTTTACTAATTACGCTAAAGATATTTATTCATTTCAATATAACACTATGACGATTGTAAAAGTTTTAAACTTAAAAGCTTTTATAAAGTTTCACATTAAGATAATTGGACTTTTCATTTCGGTTCAATTAAGTATTAAAAGCAAAATTAAAACTGTATTAAATAAATGATTATAATTTTAGAATTTATGAATTTAATTATAATCATTTACATGTCTAGATGAAAGGGATTAACAATTATTTAGTTGAAAGTAGAAAAAAGAACAAAATAAAAGGAAAACATCAGAAAAATTTGTTATGAATAAAATCAAGAGGCAACTACCTATTTTTATACAAACAAGTCTTTCGTTACCAAGTGACTGACAGACAGAGCACAGACAAAACTAAACGGATTAGGGAGTGTAAGGGAGTAATAAGAGAGATCTTCTCGATATTTCTATGAGAAAAACGGCATTTTTGTTTCCATCCTAAAGTCAACTTAGCTGACGGTCTCTTGTATAATATTACTACAAGTATAATACAATTCGTAGCGTAACCGTTCTTAGTGACGGCTTACTGGGACATTGTCGTGTACGGGAACTCAATACCTTTGTGGTCTACTCCTCTGTTGCACTCACTCGACGACTTTCACTATTGTGAAAACTTCCAACTTTGAAACTTGTATCTTACTTTTACTTGTTTAGCCGATTTATCTGTCTATTGTAGTTAGTTGCGTTATGATATCTTTCATTTATATTAATGAATTCCCCTGAATTCTGTATATTTTATGGAGATACTTTTAAATGGGTTAAAGTATCTCCATAAAATATAATGAATTATATATATTTATAATGGACTAAGCGTATTTTTGTATGTTTGTCCGCATACATATTTACATATATCTCGGTAACCAAAAGTCATGTCGAGATGTCGAGATGACGTGTTAAGCCTAGGTAATTGAGACATTTGACGTTATAGTCATAAGCGGATTACCTACATTTTTTCAACTGTGATTTTAAAAAGGTCAAAAATTAAATATAAACATATATTGTTTTTAGTAGTTTATCAGTTCTATAAAGAAAAAATTGCAAGTACAATCAAAGATTTCGCCTACACCGCGTGTATCGCTTGTATCGCGATAAGCCCGGGTATATTTGAAGGCCGCTAACGGTCCGTAGGATGAGTGATGTCAGACAGACAGCGTGGGCCGGTTGGAGAACCTCCACTTTAAGATGCTTCTACACATTGGAAGTAGATTGACAATTTGTATTTATTAAAAAATAATATACGACAAAAATTAGAAAAGTATAAAAGACCATCGTGGCGTAGGAGTACAAGCGTGACTGGAAACGCTTCAGGTTCGATTGCCAAATGAGGAAATTAAATATTTAATATTTTCATTTCCTCCCACTGGTAACGAGGCAGAGCGCAGCGTTGAGTTCCGCCACTAATACATATGTGAATGTTTTTCGGATTACTTAACATCTAATTGCTTATAAGACTTACATACTATTAAGATATTAAAACACGAAATTAAATAAAAACACGTCGTGATAGATTAAAATAAACGTGACAACGTTTAAGAGTCGTCGTTCATTCTAGATACGATTTATATATTTTTTGTTGTAAAAGTAACTTGTACAAAGTGGATGACTAATGTAGCATAAAGAAGACTTTGATATCACCAACCATCATAGGAGATTACCGACATAAAAGGAAATGGATTTTATGACGCAATTGAACACAAGGGTACGTAGTATCATGTTAAATTCAACAAATGACTTTAATAATTATTATTCTTTTTGCAGCTTCACGCTCTCCGCATACAGCAGAGTACACACACTCTCCGAAATACGCAATACTTAAGACGCTATGCCTCGAGACAGTGGCGGAGAAAGGGAGAGTCTTCATGGGAACGGAGTGTCTTAACGCTAGTTTCCCACGTTCTCTCTGGCCATCTAACTTGCGTGAAGGTAAATAAAATGGCGGTATTCAACGCCACGCTTTGTGTACAACAGCACAGCAGCAGGGAAATAAAAGAAAAATAAATCTCTCGTGTGAGAATCGAACATAGTACAACAATCGCGTTTATGGCCAGAGTCGCCACTGCGCCACGATAACCTTAATTATTTTATTGATTTACATATAACGATTGCAAAATTATCTATTTTTTTATTACAATTAAAAATCGAAATTAAAATATAGCCTTCATTTAATCAAACACATAATACAGCCTTGTTTTAATTACTTTATTTTTTATATATGCAAACTTATATTGAAATTAAAAAGTTACAAAAATCCGTATGCATTTTTACTTCAAATAATATGTTACATAATAAGCGGCTATTATTGAGTAAAACACGTGCAGTCGATAATGAGAAAATCAGATAAGAAAATACGTTATGCATTCTTTCTTTTATGTTCGTTGTAGCCAATTTGAAAGAGTTAAGAGTTTGCTAGATTTTATATTAAAATTAAAAATAATCTAAAATTTTATTATTTCAGAGAAGATTTAGGTAAGAATCAGTAGTTAGAATAACCTAAGTTAGAATCTGGATATGGGTGGAAGAACAAAGCTATGATTTCTCTAGTGGTAATCGAACTCACAACCATCGCATTTACAGTCAGCCTGTACTGCTAAGGTACGACGGAATTTACTTAAATCAATCAAGTTAACCGATGTTAATACTGGCGACATTAAACGTAATTGATAAACCTGTTCGACGCTAGCCCACCATTAACCAAACTAATTATCTACAGGATTGGAAAGTAAAGTACTAATAAGCTTTCTAGATTGCTGACCATTTGTTGATAAGGTTTTAATAAAATTTAAGCGATTAGTAACTACTGCAATTTCAATATTATATTTGTTAATAAGAGTTGTTTGACGGAGTCGTGGTGCAGCGGCCAACGGTTGTGGGACGATGGCCACTCAGGGAAATGAAATATTTATTTATATTTATATTTTAATTTCTTTGCTCTGGCGTTGAGACAAAGAGCGGCGTTGAGTTACACCACTCAACACGCAATGCCTCCAGGATTTGGCGGAAAGTGGGGCCGGAGTGTCTTAATGCTAGGTTCCCTCTGCCTTCTCAACTGAGTGCGGGATACAGCGTCAAGCTGATTTGATATCTTATAATTTATTTGTAGTAAATTACGGAAAGGTGATGTTTTATTTTTACTAAACTTCTCTTTCTCTTCTTCATCGTTCTTTGCAAGTACTAATAAAAGTAGAAGGGAAGTAAGAAAGTATAGTAGATTTTTATAATTTTATCTACTTTCTATATTACCTTTCAATATAATAACATTTAAAATGCATGACAACTTATAGATTACGAATGTAGCAGGAAAATTGTAAACAAACAAGGCCAAGGGTCGGGACTAATCAAATATGATAAAACTGTGAAGGTTAAGGTGAACGGCGCGCCATATGTTCCTGCCATTTATGCCGCATTCGTCGTTTGTCCATTCAACTGTCGACCTTATCGGGATCGCTATGGTCTTTATGGTTATTATAAACATGATGTCATTCATTAATTTTTGCATTGATACGTCTGACGATTTCTTATTTTAAAACAAATCAGCTTCACGCTGTATCCCGCATACAGCAGGGTAGCAGGCAGAGGGAATAAAGTGTTAGAACACTTCCCCAGATTTCGATATCTCAAAAGAGGAACGATTTTAAACTAAAACCTAATTGTTTGTTCCTAATTTCTTTTTAATGCTTTAATCGGCATGTATCATGAAAGACAAAGACTCGTTTTCGACTCGCACTTCAGAGAATACTCTGTAACAAGACTGCGTGTTGAGTGGCGTAATTCAACGCAGCATTTATCTTACCAGAACGGGATATCCCTCCAGTGCGGATCAAACCCACAACCAGCGAGGCATACGGTGTCTTTTTGGATGACATTTATAGAAGGTCAGAAATTAAGTAATATAATTTGAAATTGCATTGCAACCTTTGATAGGAAGATTTATTTTTTTAAATATATTTTTGACTCTTAGTATAATGGCTCTAAGTATAATAAACACGCGGTAAAGACAAACATTATAAAAACAGCCATTTCCTAAATGGTAAATGTACTCGAAACAATAGCGTGCATTTTTTCAATAGCGTTAATTAATTCTGTAGTGGACCTATTTCGTTATTTTATAATATTTAAAACGGTGTTATTTTAATAGCTTTTACCTTGAACTCGTGATCTTAAATTTCAATTGATAATTACCCTTAAGATCAGGGCAGATTTAATTTGAAATTGTGTAATTTTTTTTAGGTCAAAGTCAATTTTAGTAGAAAAATTATTATTTAGCTTAATTCTGTCACGCACATAACAGGGTAGATAGAGAAACCTAGTGTTAAGATACTCCTGTTTACCTGGTTACCAGAGCGAGGAAATGAAAATATTAAACAATTCATTCCCACGAATGGGAATTGAACCAACAATCTTTTACAGGAAAAAGAGTGACGCTATTAAGTAATTTCATAAGTAATTATTTTTATAATATTCTACTGTCATTTCTTATTGAAGACGAAAACAAAGAAAAGAAAATTGTTTTCTTTCCAATTTTACTGAAATTGCCAAATAAACGAATAACACGCGATTACTGCTAACAATCAACTTCTATTTCTTAAGTTTTTTATTACGCTTATAAAAATGTTGTGTTATAATATACTTAATGAAACATACTTAATACGTATTTAAGTAAAGTATTTTTAATAATTTTCTAAAAATTTATTAATAAATAATTATAAAATATAAAAAAATATATATGAAGTTATCGTAGCGCAGTGAGACGACATCGTTGTATGGTTGTTGTCACTCATTGACGTAAATAAATTAGCATAATACATTATATAGCTATATATAATAAACATATATTATATATCATGATGAGAATATGTAGTACAATTTTATTATCTGTAAAAATAATTAGTGAAGAAAAAATATGTTTAATGTAAATATTAAAAAAACCTTCCAATAATAAATAAGTTGAATGAAATTAGTCTTACATACATAAAGTGGAGAAGGGATACGGAGTGTTATAACACTAGATTCCGGGGGTTCCCAAAAACATTAAGAATGATAAATATTTAAACTCCGCTATTTCAAAAACAGTCGCCCATATTGTTCAAGTCTCTGTACACATTAAGCATTTACTTAAAAGCGTCTCAAAGGAAATTATACAATAATTTACATAACTTCTGGCCCATTTATTCGTATTTTATGTTATGAAGCCTGAAAGAAGTCGGGCGTCACTGAGCACATTTTCAAGCGTACATTATGAATTGTTACGCTTTTGTTTAGCGAGTTTAATACTCACGAAAGAGGGGAAGGTAGCAAAGGAAGTATATTTTTATCGTCACGAAACGGATAAAATGAATATATTAATATTTATTATTGGTTAAAAATAAGTGACATAACATTACTTCTTAGCTTTCATTGCGTTTGACATTTAGAAATCTTTGTATACCTATTAAAACTACACCCTTTCCACTGCATCGCGGGATAGACAGAGGAACATACAGTGTTGAGACACTTTGTTTTTCTTCCCGGATTCAAGACGCAGCGTGTTAACTGAAGTAGCTCAATGCGATTTGTCTTGCCAGAGGGGGGGAAGGAAAAGTAATTAGTTGCCCCAAGTGGAGGTTACGTGGGAGATGCGTGAAGATATTTCTATATATTCTATTTCATTATTTCAAATTTTAGATTTGTAATCGTTATCTATATTATCAAAATGTAGTCGCAACCTTTAGCAGCCCTACTTTATAAAAAATAATAATATATAGGAATTCTTATATTGTTATTATAATCACTTAAAAATTGATAAATTTAGTTTCTTTTTTTGGTCACAGATTATAATAAAAATAAGTAATGCACATATAAGTGCTTAATATAAATATTTATATTTACAAAAATCATCTTATTCAGGTGAAGGTCGCATACAATTCAACTTTAGTCATGAATATGAGCTCAATGTTTACAGAGAATATTTAATTTTAAAATATTCATTACGGCTTTCGATACACAATTAGGTTTGGTTTGGCTGAGCCCAAAGAAATGCAAATGGATTCAAAGATCACGCCTTTCAAATATTTGCCTGTATATTTGTGCTAATAATTTGTCTTGGCCGATTGTCTTACTGACATCATTGTTTTAACTTTAGCCATAACGACAAACAAAAACTTGAACGACTAGTAAAGTAATCTACAATATGTAGATAACTTTACTAGTCGTTACCTGTAATTTTGTTTGCGTTGACTTTATTCGTAAAATTTAATATATTTCCGTTCCTGTTGAAACTTTAAATTTTTTTCTAAGTGCATCCTTCTACTCCTTGACTTTATTTCATGCAAAATTTTATCTTTCTCAGTCTAATTTTTAAATGTCTTTTTTTTACAAGAATTTATATTTAAAAATGTAAAATTTATTTAAGGCATGTAATAAAAGTATAGAATGTTATATCAATTTTACATCATTTTTTTTCATATAACAAATACTAAGTAAGCTACAGTACATCATTTAATATATTCTCATGTGATAAATTTGCTTAACACAAACGAACGTAGCGGTAATTAAATGAAAGGAGAGAAGCTCGTTCAATTACATTCGAATGAACTAATGACTCAAATGAAAGCTTTGAACAGCTGTTAATTAATTTATGTATGATGTTGACGACATTCTGCTCAAAATTAAACGTGAATTAATTAATTTATATTTATGATTGTGTTGTTACAATGAAAAACAATTATTTTAGGATTATCGAAAACAGTAAGTTTTCCTTTAGATTTAATATTTTTAATGAAAATTATTGTATTAATTTTTTTTTATTATCAACCATCCATCATAGAGTTATTAATAAGACATTATAAATAGGTCTGAATTGTAATCTAGCACGCGTCGACATAAGTTTCAAAGCTTATCGTCACCAATAAACAATAATAATAAAATATTTGTTATAGTATAATTAATAAAAGTAAATAATGAAACGTATGAAATGTAGATATAGAATTATAATAAAATGCACCTGCGATCGTTTTCCTCGGATCGCCGAGCAAGCAAAGGTCTTTCATGGCGCAGCAGAACTTCTTATTTTCCCGCTCAGCGGTCGCATTCGGCAGGAACATGGACAATATGGCGACGTCCTCATTGTTTTCGCGGGCCCTCCGTATCCTCTCCTGCCCCACAGTTTTAGTTGTCAAGTGTAGACGCGATTTAAAATCGTCACTTAACACGTCCGCTGACATTGTAACTTTATTTTTTATGAACTGATAATTAATAATTTAATATAATTAATCAATTATTTCAATATATTTGTAAAACGTATATGCAACGATCCGATTTGATCTGTGAGCGCGGGAAACTTGACAGTTTATTTTTTTTTCACCGCGTGTGCAGGCTTCTCGGCTTGCGTCGCGATACTGACTGCCGCGTCCGAGTTCGTGTAGGATGTAGGATTGTAGGCTGTAGCGTAGATTGAACTTAATTGATCAAATACGATAACGCGTTCGGTTTCTTTTAACTTACAATAAGGAAGTAATAGAATTGTTAATTAACACAGTGGAGATGCCGACATGAAAGTTTGCAATTGCCCTTAATTTTGTATGACACAATAATAACATGTTTCTTAGCGCGTCCCTGACACAGATGTGATAGATTGATTCTCATTTTGCTATTATTTAATATTAATTTAATATTGTGTGGTGGTAAGGTGAAGTCTACTACATGACAAATATAATTATTTTATTTAATATAAACTTATTGATATAAATTGAGTATTCTATTTTGTATGAAATAAATAAATTGATCTATCTTATAACACTTGTGGATAGTGAATGTGGGAGTAAGCACATCTTAGTATGTATTACTTATTGTAACTTAAAAAAATATGATTAAATTAATGACTCCCTGATTAATGACTACTGAATGTAAATTGTAAAAGCAAGTAATATTTATTTTGTCTCAACGACATTGTCGTATGCCATACATTATTCTTTGCGTAATTATTTATACACGTATGAGTTCTAAAGTACTTCCATATAAAAAACGTAAAGAGGGAAATGTTGGAAAGGAATCTCTTAACCAAAGCGCACTCTTGATCGCCTAGGTAACGTTGAAACTGGCAACCTCTACGTAAATAACTCTTGTTACCTTACATATAAGGGTGAAATTTGAATTACCGTATTGATGAATATCAAGACTATATAAATATTATGCTAGAGAAAAGTAAGATTAATGAAAGCTTCAAACGAAGCAAAAGTATTTTATAATCTTAAGCTATAATTTTAGTTTTTAGCAAAATTTTAATAATCAGTTATAACAACGTTTTTTTTTTGTTTGCGATTAATATATTTCTGATATATTCCGTGAAACAACAAACAAATAAGTTGTTTTTAAAAGCATAAAAATCTAACTTCCCCATGAAAATTAAAACGTGCTATTTAGATTATATGATTTGATAGACTTTAATTTTACTTTTAAATTTTTAAATATATATGATATATGAACCTTGCTGAGGAATTTGGATCAAATTCACGGTCAATTATTAAATAATATGCATAATATGACACTTATTAAAAAGCCTATATACGGTAATTAAATAAAATTACGATTTTTATTGCCTTTATGACATATTCAATCGCTTTATCCGCATAATTTAAATATAAAAGCTACAAAACATGAAAGATTAAACATGTGCCTTGAATATTCATTGGAACCGCACTTCAATATATTAGGTTTATTTTATCTGTGAACGTTTACAACTCTAACGAGCGCTGAATGATTTAAAGCGGTCGTATTTATTCAGCCGACTAAATTTTGGTGCTTGTGATTTTTTTTTTCCGACGCCATGTCGCCGCGCTTCAAACGATTCGGTATTTCATCATTTTAATGTGATGCACGCGGTTACAATTCGTTTTTATAACAACAAAAAATCGAAGATATATTGCTATAATTGTGAAATAAATAAAGATAAATAACAAGGAATAAATTATAGAAAAATATTTCAACTACCCCCGTTCGACATAATTATTTTTCTACAATATTCATAATCAATTTATTACCCACCCACATCGTGAGTCAACCCATTCAGTAGTGACAAGTAGAATTGTCACAAACAATAACCTCAGATGGGCGGAATTAATTAACTTGGACGCGTTCTTCATCATTATAATACTCATGTTACTTCAATATTAAAAAATATATATTTTTGACAAATTAAGATGACAAATGAATAAAATATTTGGATGATCCATCGCTTTGTTTAAATGTTACAGAAAAGAAATATTGGTAGAGCAATTTATTTAGTTTTAATTTTATAAATTCTACTAATTGCTTCCTCAAATTTCTTTAACACTTTAATAACAACAAATAAGTAATTCTTCGACGAACGAGAGAATATTAATAAAAACACATTATATTTATGTGACAACTAAATGTTTACAAAACTTAATTCCAAACATAAAACGATTTTCCGTGTAGCTGCTACGGTAATTTGAACTCACCGAAGCGAAGTTACATACATATTTAACGAGTACGTGTGAAATGACATAATCTACTTTGTTTTCTAGACATAGATAATAAATATGGCACAATTTTAGTTTTTTTTTTTGAAAATAAAAAATAATAAAATAAAATAATAACTTATAATAATAATAATTAATTCGTCGTGCAGGGGCACGAGGGTGCCGCTGTAAACGCGACGGTTGCAGGTGCAATCCGAGTGGGAACTCGGAGGTATGAAATGGAATTTCAATGGAATCGGAGTGCCTTAACACAGCGTGAAGATAGAAAATATATATATCAGTAGTAGGTGTCTATATGATGTAATTTTTAATGACTTTTATTCACAACATATTATAAATTATTAGATAGTTTTAAAATTAATTAATAAAGTAGAAAAATAATTACTTTTTTTTACAATAAGTTTACTTAAACCTTTACAGATTATTAAGATTTTATAGGCATGGGTTACCTTGTTGTGTTAAAGGTATGTCTACCGACGTGCCTAATCATAAACCGACGGCTTTCTACAAGAGAAAAACTGACAAGTACGTCACGTACAGTTTTTATCGCATAGACTAATTAGAGTGCTTAAAGTCTAATTAGTTACGATTTTCTTTCGTGTTACGGCGCAAATGCAAATAAATTTGATATTTACAGAAGGAAGTAAAGAAAAGTTACATCACAATATTCTAGTGTTTTCCGTGACGCATGATATACTCTTTTTTTCAGCATGGTAAGCAGATGGAACTTGGGAATCTAGTGTTAAGACATTCCGTTCCTGTTAAGACACTTTTGTTCCCCATTATCTTGCGGAATTACGGCATTGCGAGTTGAGTGGCGATACTCAACGCCGTACTTCGCTTCGTTATCGGAGCGAGGAAATAAAAATATTAAATTTCAATCCCCAAGTCACACGGTTTTCCCCCTTCCCCAAATCCTCCTTCCTTCAAAGAAATCCTCAGTGACATGCTGTCAAAGCGGCTTTTGTGTTATATATATAGTTATATATGACAATCATGAACAAAATGAATAATATTTTAATGAAAAAAAAAATAATACATATTAGTATTGGTCGATAAAAAGTAGGTAACGGTCAAAACACTAGCATTTTGCCAAATCACGACATATTATAACGGCAATACATCCTGAGACACAAAAACGCCTGAATCGTGTCGAATCTACTTTTATTTCATTTTAGTATTATTTTTGACGCCATTGTAGTGGCGTTTAGACATATTTATTGTGTTATATTCTTTAACTATAAATTAATATATGTCTTCTTTAAGCCTTTAGAGAAAGAGTAATTGTGATGCTTTTTCTCCTCGGCAATAAATCACACCCCGAATTTATATCCTCCATGTAATTTTTTCTTTCTTTCAAGTGAAAAACGGAATGTCATATAGCTAGATGATATTTGCTCTAAAATGTCTCCCACATTTAAAAAAATTGTAAAAGTATTGAAAACATTTCAAATATATACGTATTTATGTAAGGTAAAATATAAAAAGAATATATTATTTTATATAATTTATTGAAATATAAACTAATATGTGATATAACGTGATATAATTTTTATTTGAATAATTAATTAATTAATTGATTAATAAAAAAGTAACATTTTATCCTTCAATTCAACCTCGAAAACTATAACCGGAACCGAAATTATTACCGGACATAAGATAATAAACTTCTAAAGTAGATAAATAAATTCCTAATAAATCTCTTCTTATCAATATGTACATACATACAGTATTTTTGTAATTTAAAATATATGGATATTTTAAATTACAAAAATACTATATATTTGTTTATTTTAAAGCTTTTGACTAAGTCAATTATAATTAATATTTTCATTTACTTGTTACTTACTACAAAGTAATGAATATAAATAAAAAAAAAAATGCTTTGGATTTCCATGATAATAAATGATGTTATAAAGTAACGGTTATATACCTACATGATTTTCGTTCTATAGAATTAGAAATGAATAACAAATGATCTAGTAACTGTGAATCATTAATAGGATGTCATGTAAGTTGTTTACTTGTGGGTGGTTTTGTGAGATATAAAAAATCATCTAAAAAGTATGTTTTTTTAATCGAAATACTTATATTATGTAAAAATATTATATGTAATTTTTAAATATAAATCCCTTCTTTCTGAAACAGCAATTCGACTTTCAATAATTACCATAAGAAAATCCAATGACCAATTGTTAATCCAATTCTTAAATGAAAGGAATAGATCTGAAGAGAACAGATTAAAATGGCAATTTGAGACTGCAGTGGTAGAGACACACACTTTCTATCTTCACCATATAAACGTAGAGGTAGCGTTAATTTCCTAAAATAGAATTAAATAAAAAGTAAATTCCATTGGGTCATTATATTAAAAGAAAAGTAAAAGACCATATATTTTTGGTTTTATTAAAGAAATAACATTAATAGACGTCCCTCTTATTTATGACGTTTGTATACAAGGCGAGCTCCCACTTAATTCAATTTATTTGTTCAATCAGTGTCCATGCATTCGTATGGCATCATTACATTCGGATAATTGATCGTAGAAAAAGATTTATATTCGTTTCTGTAGTAATGAACATTGACTAGGGTTTGTATTGTCAAATGTTTAACGTATTTTTCCATTAACCGGGTACCCACAAGGAAGCCCTAGAACCTAGTTAAAACTAGCGTACACGTTCTGTAGACATAAAGTGAAACTCAACGCCGCGCTTTGCCTCGCGTTTGCCTCACCAGGCGAGGAAATGAAAATATTACATTTCCTCGAGTGGACAGAAGAAAGAATATATTTGATTGTAAGTGACGATGAAAGATGTGAGTATCCAGTTACTATATTGTCTGTGCATGACTAACAACTACGTGAATTGTATGAAATAAAAATAAAATCGTCACTCGATACTTCAGTTTAATCGTTATAATACATCACTAATTACTAAAGTTCTCTGTAAAGTTCTGAACAAAACAAAAGCGTTAACTAAAACAAAGTTGGTTATAGTGCTTTCCAAATGAAACGTCTGAATCGAATGAGGGTAATTTACTTGTAAATATAGTTACTTATAAAAGAGTGTATTTTATAAAGTAATATCGATAATTTCACTATGAAAATTTAAGTGGCCTATATACGCATTTATGTCATTAAAAGTTAAGTATTAAATATAATTAATTCAAAAATATATCGTGAAAAATATCTAAATCACAGTTAAATGTTATTAACTTCATAAGATTTAATATTAAGACATATTGATAACTAAAGAAAATAAATAAAAATATAACCATATAAAGAAAAAATATTTTAAATGCCACAGAGTAACGAATCGCGCGTATTGTAAAAGTCAAAAGTTTTGAAGCGTCGAGGTTGCGGCATTGGCAATGGCAGGTTTTTTTCTCAAATCACCTTATACCGCCTTAAGTAGCAAGGGTATCACACTGCCCTTATACGGCCTAGCCAGAGACTTGCGAATACATAGGGTGTTCACTGACCGAACATTTTAATTTAATAAAATTATTCAAAATTTGTTTTTAATTTCATCATTTTAATGTAAAAAATTCAAAGCAGGTGTGTTGTGTTAAATTTCGTAGGTAGTTTATTATATAATATGATAAAAAAAAATTGTGGGAAACATAATGTCTTAGAATCCTGACTGATTGAAATAAAGTATATATACATATTTCAATTTCGGGAACAGTAGTTTCATCAAAATCTGTTCAGTAGTTTTGTACTGTACTATTGTATAAATATATAAAATCTTTTTAGGCAAAAAACACACACATTGTTTTTTTTTTTAATTTTCTGTAAAATTTTATTATTATTGTAAATATTTTTAATACTTAAGATCGATGTGTCATAGCATGAGTCAAATGATAGAAGCATATGTTCCACTAAGCCCTGTCGAGAGTAATTTAAGTCTATATTCTCAGATCGCGACATCACACCATATTTAGAGGTGAATGATTTAATGTCGTCGTAAATAAATGTTTGTATAAATAAGTATGTTATAATATAAATATATAAGGATATATGGTGAGTTATTTCATTCGAAATGTAACTTTTATTCATTAAATACTTGTAGTTTATTAGAACACAAGGACGCCCTCTAGTTAAGAAAAAATAGTTGTATTTAACATATAGCAGAGTATTCAAAGGGAACCTACTGTTGATTCCGTTTCTAACTTTGTACTCATTTTTCGAGACACCAATGAGGCGTAACTCAACGCTGCGCTTAGTCTTGTTACCCACCACCCAGCCCGCAATCATCACGGTTACAATAAGAATGATAAAGAGGATAAACCCAATGTAAGCTTAGATTAAGCAAAATTTTTGTTCTGTATTTTCCAAAAAAAATATGACCATGAAAATTATTTTTATTTTATAGAATAATATTAATTAACATGAATTTAAATAATAATAGGTGTACAGATATTGTTTCAAGTGGCCCGACCACTGCAATCGTCCAATTGCGCCTCGATATCATAATTAATTTCCCTGCTCTGATACACAAAGTGCGTTCTTGAGTTTTGCCGCTAAAACACAGTCACCTTAATCCGAGCGGAGAGTGATAGACTGAGTGTCTTAACACTATATCTATTATTTGCGAATCCTTTAATCTTTTTGGTTTATTTTTTCTAGTGTAAAAAAAAATTCTAACAAGTAAAGCTTATTACACTGTTCAAGAATACTTAGAGGATAAGCATGTATGGAATTAATGTCTATTGAATGTCACGTAGGATAGCTGACAGTTAATGTAATAATTAAATTATACCATTGACTTTGAAAAGAGCAACTGTTGAGATTCTTGCCGGCTCTTCTCAACAGAACTGCCTTCCGAACCGGTGGTAGCTTTTTGTTCATATGTTCATTCGACGATTCAAAAGTGCTTATAATAATTGACTATTTGAATAAAGAATATTTGGAATTGAATTGAATTGAATTAAGTGACTCGTATTGAAATTATCTGGCGTGACACTCTAGCTTGAAATATCGTCGCTAGGTAAGTTGTTAAAAATTTAACTTTAAGGAACTTATATTCAGGAAAGCAACGCCTAAATTTTTTTTCCGTGTCCTGATCTCGTCTTTAAATTGGTTCACTGGTTCAACCATTAAAGAACGACAGATACCAATATGCAAAACTGAATAATCAAAGTATATTTATACAGCCAATAATTTTACTTCAAAACTCGCTCATATTTCTAAATCACTTAGTTAACTAACAATTGTAAGAACAGACCGAGAGTGATTTCCGCGGTGGAAATACCCTTTAATACGAATGAGCTTTGCGAATAGCAAAAAGTTGAAAGGAATCCTAATTAAGCTCGCCCGTTTAATATTTCCACGTCGGGTCGGATTTACAAAAGAAAAGCGGCTCGACACGACTCGACTATATTCTATTCAAAGTTACAGTCAGTTATGTATATAATGACATCTAAATGTTTCGTGAAGAGATTTTAATGAGATAATTTATTTGGTGGAGATATTTTAATGAGTTTCGTAGTTAATGAAGACTTTTTAACGATATTTGGCATATGTAAGTCGTTTTCCCAAAAATAATGCGTTAATTATTTAGTTTCAAAAATTGCATAATTTTAATAATTATAAAATAAAATGGAATTCCGTTTGATTAATTAGGTTTACGATGTAGAGCTGTAGTGTTAACACACTACTTTCCGCCGAGTCTGAAGGCATTACGTAATATGTAGCGGAACTCAACTCCGCGCTTTGTCTCGACACCAGAGCCACTAAATGAAGATATTAATTACTTCATTTTCTCGAGTAGGAATTGAACCTACAACATGTGCTCCTTGTTCCACTGCGCCAGGACATGCCACAAAATGAAGCAGACATCAATGAACTTACCAGCACGGAACACCTCGCCGCAGCCATCGCAGCGGCTCGCGAACTGCGCGTCATAGCAGTTGCCGCAGTAGATCTTATCGAGCTTGGACCCAAACTGTTTGTCTACGAGAGACACGCGACACTTCGCGCAGATGAAGCACGCCTCGTGCCAATGTTTGTCCTTGTAGGATAAATCCTGCAAGCAAATATTGAAATATGTACATTTTCTTTATAGCCTGGCTATTTTATTAGAGGTTTTCTCAAAAGAGTTTTGTTGCCATCGTTCAATACAATTAGTAAAATAAAATATATCATTTTATTTCATATATAATAGATAACTAAATGTTCCTCGACCCCATAGCAGGGTAGGCAGAGGACATTATGATTACCATTTTCCGCATGTACCAATTTGTAAAAAAATATATAGAAAAGTATTAACGATGATTAAGCGCAGTAGTTTTGAGTACAAATCTCATTTATTTGAATATTCATGTAAATTTTGCTCTATTTTACTAAATACTTTACTTCACTTTGATTTCACCAAGAACTAGTCTGGTGGAGGTGAAGCATTTATGTGCAGAAATTGATAGTCAATTTCACAATTTCATTCAAATATATTTCTATTGATTATTTTCGAAGATGTTTCATTCGGTCTCTACAATATATATATATATACATTTTAACTATTATATATATTTTAGCTGTTATAAAGGAATCTTACTGCAAAGCAACCGTAATTGCTCACGTTGGTCACATTGGAAGCGTTAAAACTATTGACAGTGACGTTCCCAGCTTAGAATGATTAATGAGTGTTGAAGTTATGAGAAAATATTATATGTATAAGTAAATTTATTTAGTATAAAGTATTCTTAAGACGCAATATAGCTGGAAAAACAACCCATCAAGTAACTAAACAAGAAGTTGTGGGCGTCACTTAAGATTATATGATATAATAGTAATAGGTTCCATTGATACAAGACTAGACACTATTCCTACAAAAACACTAAAAACAAAGTATTTGTTACTAAAACAAGGTGAAAATTTAAAATATTTGCCAGTGTGCACGTTATTCTAACAAACATAAGACATTATGTAAACACTAGTCCTTAACTAGTTGACTGCTGCATCTAATTTCAGAATTTCAAAATAAATCCCCCTCATTAAAAAGTTCTATTCTTGGCGGCACCGTGAGATGAATCTGACACACGCGCTCTTTAACCGAAATGGATGTCGTAATGTCAATAAAATATGAAAACTTATTTTTCGGTGACGAAATGCTAAGTGCTGTTTAAATCATGCATAAATCTTTAAAGAATCGCCTGACCGATCCACCCACGACTGTTCAAGGTCATAACTAAACGAGTACATTATACAATGATTTTGTTTCCGACCCAAAAATAGTATCTTTTTTTTTCAGTTTGACGCTGCATCCGGCATGGATCAGGGTAGAAAGAGGCAACCTAGTGTTAAGACACTTCTGGAGGCATTGTGTGTTGAGTGATCGAACTTAACGCCGCTCTTTGCCTCGACAAAATGAAAATATTGAATATTTCATTTTCCCGAGTCGTAATCAAACCTTCATCAGTCATACTGCGCCACTGCTCCTAGCGCCCTGTGCTGACTGAACTCCAAAAATAGTATCTGTTATATTTTATTAGTGTATTGGAGCCTTATGCAAAAACTATACTCTTAACATTACGTAAAAATCTTTACAAGACTGATTTATATGTCCCCAATTGCTTTTTTTATTTTCAAAAAAATATATAATCTTCTTAATCTCTCTTCATTATCTTAAAAATCACATTTGTATATCAATCTTCACTAATTCATAATTTTATACATTACTAAAATAGTTGACGTATACGTCTGTCTATCCAGAATAAGATAAACATGAAATCAAATTTCACATTTCAAGCCTTTAATCGTCGATGACTGTTGTACCATCTTGGCGTACTGTTCAAAGCGATTTGCTATACAATTGTTATATTGTAGCTGTTTGTTCTAACGGGAGTAGTCATTCGTCAGTTGAACGTATAGGTATACTCGATGTTGGCAACGTTCGGCCTGGGGCCGTGTGCAGAGGTACGCCCAAGAATCTGGGCCGACTGGAGTGACAAAATTAAATTTGATCACCATCAAAGCTCTGCAGTGCCACTAACTCTGAATCTGATCTCGTTCTGGGATTATTTAATGTAAAGTATAAATACAAACAGCTAACAGCAATACAATAGCTATAAATTATGAGCAAATCCTCAGCGGAGTAGACTTTTGTAAAGTCAAAGTGGACGTTAATGCGAAGAATATTCTTTAACGATATTGAAATACTTCGATACAGGTGCATACTATATATAGTATGAATTACATTTATGTAATTCATTTGGAAAATGTATACGCATTTTAAAAATTGTAAATATATGTATTTTTAGCCACATATAGAAATATATGTATTTTTACCTTAGAATCGATGCCGATAGTCTTGCTGCACTCTTCGCAGCCGTTAGCGAAGACGCTTTCATAGCAGTTGATGCAGTAGGGGTGGTCATCCCTGAGCACGTAGCGCTGTCCGGTGAGGGACTCGTCACACTTCCAACAACAGAAGTGACCGCTGTGCCAGTCCTTGTTCATCGCCTTGGTGTATTCGCCGCTGAAAATAAGCTGAAGGAAATTGTTTTCATTAACAATTTGTCCTAATTGTATAAAATGTTATTGTTTATATGTTTTATTGGATAAATGTTATTTTGGTGGTAAAATTATTCTCGATATTTTTCAGTGTTCATAGTTGTTTCTAACATATCATATTTCGCGATAAAGATAAGTATAATATGAAAATGTTTAAGCTTAAAGTGTATATTAAGTACAAAAATTACATTATCACATAGATTTTAAAATGTAATAAATATACCTTAAATAAGATTGGGTATGTG
>JBAIZZ010000208.1:0-115851 GCA_037355905.1 Heliconius aoede | reverse complement strand
ACAGATGCATTCAAATGGATTGTATTTTCAAGAATTCGACCCTATCTATCGTCAACTTGCATTCGAAGGCGTTATAAACGATTCGTTTAACATCACGCAGGCAGCCAATTATAGTGTGACAAGTTCATTTTATTATCACCACGCATCTCCCATATTTTCGGGGTGGGTGATAAATATTCAGTTATATGACACTCTACTCCTTTGGCATCCAATGTTGTACTTTATAATCAATGTTTATTTCCAAAACGAATTAAATTTCGTAACATTCATATTTAGCCGGTTACATGCCATTACTGTTTTATTGAATTGTCTGAAAATCTAGCTAATATTGACTTGCGGGCGAAGCCGCAGGCGGTTGCTAGAAATAAATAAATCGTCCAATCTCAAATCTCCTTTGAAAAGCAAATGTTAGACAGTTTTGATCTTACTTTATCTTTGTCATTCATTCATATGCAATATTAGTACATTAGAAAAAATAAGTTTTGACGCCGAATATAGATACGCTCCGATAAATTTAATAAAAATTTTAAGCTGGATGATTTCTAATCAAAAAGTCCTATAATAAACAAAAAATTCAGTTGCATATTGACAGATGGTATTTTAATTCTTAGGAACTTAAAAAATATATATTAAGTTGTATTATTTATTTATTATTTCTTAAATATATATTTTTTTTCTGTTACTATTTTTATGTCAATATGATTAAATATTTATATGCGTTTGTTCGTTCAGTTTTACAGTAGATCAATCTATAAATGGTAATAGTTTTTATTAAAACGTCACGTACAAAAACAATGCGTATTTTAAAGTAAACTTCCACAGCGAATATAAATATACATTATTGTTACAGCAATAGTAAAAATAACAAACAGAAAAATCATCAAAGTGGAATTCTTCGAAACTCAACATTTTGTGCTAGCGTGCGTTTGTTCACTTTATTAACAGACTTGAAAAAGAAAGTTATAACTTTAACATTAATGAATTTTTACATCTTACATTTACAGGTAATTAAATAAAAGTTCAGGAAAAGGTTTTGTTATTAAAGCCGCTAGTTCAAGTAAGGTATCAAATGCTCAGGCTCTGGCTAAGTTGAGCCTGAATATCAGAAGAAAGCTCGAATCTGATCATTATGTTTGTCTATTCCATATAGAGGCATATGAATACAAAATTTCTCAAATTCATATTTTTTTAGCCTCTTTGTGGTTAAAAAAATATGAATTTGGGAAAGGCTAATTTCCGTTCATTTACACAGCAGAAGAAACGAGCCTACCGGATGTTATTAGGCGTCGTCACTTATCGACGCTGCCTTCATTTTTGTCTAGACGCAGCGGGTCGATGTCTTAGCGGAGAAGGTCTTGGTCAACATTCATTCATTAGTTTATTTTTAAATTTCGCTTACGTTTTCAAGGAGATGCGAACACCTATTCGTGAGGTTAAGTTAAAAGATTTTTTCTTAATATGAGAATAATGTATTTTAATTATAATAAAGTAATGGTTATGTCGATGCTGTTATTCGATACTCTTTAAATGTAAACTTTATAGAAAGGCTTATAGAAGAGAAGAAATTAGAAATCATCTTTCAAAAACTTATTTGTCACTGACTGAAGCGTAAGACTATATTTATAGCATAATTACTTCTAGATTTTTTGGCGGAAAGTAATAGATTTCAAACATAAATAGTTTAAAAAATATCCATTTTTTTTTACTTCTTTCAGCTTCACACTGCATTATGTATATGGCAGGGTACCCTTTTCCTCTTTTTTCCGGCGAAATCACCAGGCATTACGTGTTGAGTGGCAGATCTTAACGTCGCACTTTGCTTCAACCCCTCTAGCGAAGAAAATAGCACTATCAAATATTTCACTTACTCGAGTTAGGATCGAACCCACAATCGTTGCATTTACACTTGTGCCCCAATGCCACGACGACGGCTTCCAAATAAAAAGTGCAGTGTTTATTTTTATATTGAAGTGTTCTTTTTTTAAGAATTCCTAGAAAATGTTCTTTGTTAATCAGTTGAGTTTGACTTAACGTCGAACTGCATCTAAACATAGACTATGATGAATACGCCGGCGGCCGAAAATAAATTAGAAAGGGGATAGACAATTTAATTTTGATAGATACTAAATAACGTTAAGAGAAAGTAATGGAAAAGGGAGCACTCTATATCGGAGTTCTATATGGAATATACGTCTTTGTTATGATTGCTAAGAATTGTTAATTATGAATATGCTCAAGATTTTTTTTACAATTTTTGTAGGTCGCGTGCTTTTTAATTTTTCCAGAAACCAACATACTTATGTTAGTGTAATATTTTCACAGAGAAGATAACGAATTTATTAACAATAACAAAAATTATAAAAAAGCAGCTCCACGCTTATGCGTTTAGAAGGTGTACGCCCCTTCTAATAGAGGGAGGTCTCCCTATAGAGGGAATCGAATCCTCATCACAAAACCACTATTTTTGCAGTCTGACACCGTCCACCGCTGTCTCAAATATCTCAACTGTCAAATTGAAATTTAAATTATTATTAAAATATGTCGAAATGAATAATATTTTGGCAAAAGGTTTCCTGTCGTAAAGATGTACTTCAGTAAATACAGTTGCGGTTTACTGAGCATGAGACGACCTTTGTGACTATAATATCAGATTCTAACCACATTTCAGTTGTATCTGTAAACGTGACTGCGCCATATGTTATTTTATTTTCTTGTGGTTTTGAAATTAAAAGCGCACTTAAAATTTTAATTTTAGTACTAAAGTCCAGGAAACTAATGACGATTGCAATTTACGAGTCCAAGTCATTTATTATATTGACAGAATATATTTTTAAATATTCTGTTTTATATCAAATGCTTCCACGAAGAGAGGCGAAAACAGAAGGTCGGTGTCACATTAAGAACGTGAAGAAGTGGGTCGAGGTTCGGACCGAACGCTTTATTTTAGGATATCTTGAGCAACACAGATTGTTTACTACTAATGAACCAATAAGTATATTATAAATATATCTAAATTTATAATTTCGGAAAATACTCGTATATATTTGATTATGTAAATTATGCTAGAATTAAAAATATGTTTAATAATCATCGTAATATGTTTTAGTTTCTGAAAGAAATATATTAAAATATTTAATGATGGTTTGTAATGTAACAAGGTTAGTTTAAATTTACATATATTTTTGATGTGAAATTTTGACAAATATATAACTCACTATCTATTTTGTAAAAATGTATAAACATCTAATTCTTAAAAAGCCATACTAAACTTATATAAATTGTTTTTCCCGTCGGAAAGGAAAGTATAGGCTTAAAGGGATTGGAAAACAAACTAGAAAAAAGGGATTTATCATTTAATGTCTTTAATCAGTCATGCTCATAAAGCAGTGGTGCGTTCGTGCTAGATTAAAAAGCGCTTCTAATCTTCAACATTAGCCCAAAAATCAACATCTTCGTCTTCTTCCTTTACCTCAGGTATATCACTAGATTTGGCATTCTCATCAAGGGATGAAAGTTTGGGCATATCCTTGATGAAAGCCTTTGCGTCATTCAGTCTTTCCTCATCTAGGCTGTAAGATGTTGCTTCTGGAATAGTGCCTTCGTTTCGCCTCTCACGGGATTTCTCTCGCGACCGACTTCTGGAATAAGAACGCGCGGCTAAATTAGGGGCACTGCCAAATCCAGTATAATTTTCATCTTTGTTCATGCGTTTGAATTCATCTTCCTCGAGTGAAGTAAATATTTTAAGTTCCTCATCACGGGACGCTCGAGAATCTCTCGATGAATTGGATGAAGACGACGCTCGTTTTCTAAATGATCTCCGTCTAAAACTTGGGTCGCTCCGCTGCAGAGGTCGATACTTAATCCCATCAAGAGATCTTAAACAAAATTATATATGAATAGGAAAATAATCACGTAAATGTATGAATCCTTATAGGAAAATCGTGTCCTGAACGAATATTTGTGAAAAGGGTACATTCGTATAAACTAAAGATGTAGCTAAGGCACTACAGAGTGGTTTATGATTTGATATGAAAGACGTGCAATGTGAGTTCAAAACGTCAATTATATTAAATATTAACCTTAAAAAGTCTTCGTTGTACTTTATATCCCCATTTTTATCTCCACTATATGATTCAAATAGTATTTCAGGCAACGGTGGAGAAAGAGGTAATCTAGGGGTGGATTCTATCGACAGTTTTTGTTTATATTTATTTGTGTCATCAAGATTTTCATCAGGCTCAGGATTAGAATCTGAAATGTTTCCAGAAGAAGTCGGTGATCTGTTTCTACTTCCCACACTAAAAGATTCTGATGAGTTCGATATGATTGTTTTCGTTTTCGTTGGATACCTGTCTACTCTGTAATCACCATTTGCTTGAGCACTTTCTTCAAATGAGTCTTGACCAAAGCTGGATATTTTAGTCGAAAACAATATGGCGGTCGAGCTCGGTTGGCCGCCATAGAATTTGACAGCGGCAGATTTGATATTTCCATTATTATCGTCAGTCAAACAGAGGTAACCTTGGCCCGGTTCCTTAGTCCAGTCTCGAGGTGAGGCGTTCGCTGTCTTTTGGAGCAGTCGTGTGTAATATTCGACGAGATCAGTAAAATTGGGTTCCGTATCAGGTATAATTCCACTTATAATATGCTTCATGCATTCTATCGCTTCGTGAAAGCCGACGTAAGATATTATTACTGACAACAACAGTCCCATTCTGTATCACTTTCGAAAGGGAGAGGGATAGGTTAAAAGTTCGTTAAAGGGGTTAGGTGCAGCGATATAGCGCCGGGACTAGATATGAACAACTGAAATTAAAATGCAATTCTTGCCAAAGATTGTGTCCACATTTAGATAACAGTTTGGCGTTGTGACCAGGCTTTATTACGTTTGTATTGATCCAAGGTTGTGGTTCGTTTATTATCTAGATCGTAAAATAGACTAGCATTTGATTTATCCTTGAAATCATAAAAATATATTACTTTTTATAAATAACTAAACATCAAATATGGTATTTATTGCATTACATTTATTACGAAATCGGCTTTCAAATTAACTCGCAGTAGTTGGACAAAAAGATGGACTGAAAAGAATATACCAAATGTATGCCTTTGAATTATTAAATACTTGTATAAACTAAAAACAAAAATACATATTATTGTTATGAAAGTCTTCGTATTTTTACCAATCACCTTGGTATTCAACCTTGGTAATCAATGAATTTCGTATAGAATTTATCAGGAGAATGTTGTTTTTTATGCACAAAATGTCAAGTCTTTTTTGCTAAATATTTAATTTTTTATGCCAAAAATTGAAATATTTGGCAAACACCGAAATAAGTATTTTAATTTGATATTCAATTTTGACGTAACACATGAGTCATCGACCTCTTTGGATAAAGAATATGTAATAAACAATACTGTCACATTTGCGCGCGAAACCATTTTCTCGTTAAAAAAACTATGAACTGAAAAACAACGCAATGGTTTTTGTCATACTGCCAAAGATTTTATTATTATCAGTTACTTCTAAATGGTGGGATCATTTGATCATTGAGAATATTCATAAATTAAACGTGACATTAATCCATTAATCACTTTTACATTCAATTTCTCCGAATGAAAATTGCATTGTTTGTTGTTTAAGCTTTGATTTATTGTAACATTTAAAAAATATAACTATAACATAATCGTAAAATTAAGACACCGCGGTTTTAAATTTAAACCAGCAAAATTTTAATAAATTAAGTCGCTTTTAATTTAAAACCGTAAAAAAAATGTTCTTAAGTGATTTCACTTAAGAAAATTTTTTTTTAAACCTATCATAAAGAAAGCAATATTTTTAATTGTTCTACGCAAAATACGAGACGTGAGAAGTGAAAAAAAGTACGTGTTAACTGTATTAGCACAAGAATATCTTCACAGTGTTTTATGGTTCTTCTAATTACGGACATGACGTCACAGTTACGAAAGCTCGTATATACAGCTTCTGTTGAAGTGCAATGTGTAGGTGCCATTTTAGGAGAGAGAAATTGGCCGTGTTGTATCAGTGTTGGAACAGACAGCTAAATATATTAGCATCTGTTTAATGTAGTATAAAGTAATTACAACTTAATAAGTTATATTTTTGATTTTTTAACTTCACGCTGCCGCTTTATCACGCACTTAGCAGTGCAGGCAGAAATCTAATGTTTCTAAGACTCCCCGTTTCTCATTAAGATACTTCCGTTCCCCAATTTCCGGTAAATTCTTAAAGTAAAGCGTATTGGGTGGCGAAACTCAACGCCGAGCTTTGCATCGTTGCCGATAAGGAAAATTGAAATATTTTACCCAAGCAAAAAAAAATTGAACCTATAATCAACAGTCCTACCCTTGTGTCCCTGCGCTCGACCGCAGAATGTATTATATATGTATATATAATATATTCTAATATATGTATATATTAATATAATATATAATATATGTGTTATAGTATATTGTTCGCAAAAATGAAATTCTATATAGGGATGTTCAATATACATACGAATAGAAGTGTGTCCTAAAATGCTTAAAAATTATAAAAAAATATGATTCATTGCTTTTTCTTTTGAAATTATTAAAAATATAAAATATCTGTGGCATTAATGTGTGATTATTTTTCATAGAAAGTGCCGCGTGCATCGCTCTCTCGCAAGTAGGAGGTGAAGTATTTCATCCCATTAAACGTTTTAAATTGCGTAAGTAAAGAAGAGTCACCAACATTATTAATCGAATGATTCAAATAGTTTTTACTGTGAAATGCGATATTTGAGAAAAAAATTGCGATAAACGCTACAGTGTAGTTGTTATGTCTCAAAGAATACGTGGTGGAGTGTCGAGATAGTGTGAACATAAAAAAATAAGGAAAGGATAAATTATAGTTAATATCATACATTATATTTTTAAAGCGAGCCCTGGCGCACAGAGTGTAACTGTAAGAGTGACAGCTTGTGAGTTCGATTCAGCTTCGAGAAAATTAAATATTTCCAATTTTCTTCGCTTTGGTGTCGAAGCAAAGCCCGGCGTTATTTTGTTTCGTGAAGAAGGGAGTGTATTAACAAGTGGCTCCCTCTGCCTACCCTGCTGTATGCGGGATACAGCAAAAAAAAATTAATTTTTGTACGGAACCCTCGGTGGGTGAACTCAACGCTTCGCGCTTGTCTGGTTTTTATATAAATTTAACCGAATCATTGTTGCACAAAATGAGCGATATATCAAACTGTTAAAATCTGAAAAACGATCCTTAATATATTTAACGTGGCAAATAAAACTAACTGTAAAGGAATTGTTTGTATTATTTTAAAATATTATTTATAAAGTTACTATATCATTAAAATTCTGTTACGATTCCATATAAAATTTTAAGAATTTTAAAAAATCAAACCTAACAAAAATAAAAACTACTACTGTAGTTAACCATTCTATTGCAATGAATACCTAAAAACCATCCTATTACAACAAAAAGGTAAAATCAAAATTTAATTAAATATTAATTACAAACTATACGCTGTAGAATTGATTATAGAATTGAATAGCTATTAATTATTTATAAAACTGTCCATCTCAAACTTTGTTAGCGCGTCGTTGAGTTCCACAATTCAAAAAGGAGTCTCAAATTTTAGAGAAAAGGTGAAAAAGGTGGAGAATATAATTTTTGACAGTAGATTACCCCTGCCTAGCTATAAGCGGGAGACAGCTAAAAAAAAACCTATCCTCTAACACCTAAATCAGAAAAGGCAATAAAAAAACACAATACAAGCGTGCTGTGCGCATACCGTACGCGAATATCCCGAAAGTGACCTTGCCTTTGAGATGGAGTGAAAGTCGGAGTAACCGGACACCCGTGACGTCACGCGCGGGCCGTGCGCACCGCCCGCCTCATGCCGGAGGGAGCCAAGCGTCTTACACTAACAATTAACTAACTAATCATGAGACATTTTTGTATATTTGATTGAATTAAATGATAAGAAATGATTAAATTACGGTGTATACAGCAGGGTGGGCAGAAGGAACTTAGTACTGAGACACTCCGTTGTCCATTTTCCACCGATTCTAGAGACATTACGTGTGGAGTAGCGGATCACAACGTTGCGCTTTGCCTCCAGACACCAGAGCGAATAAATGGAAATATATAAATTATAAATATTCATTAATACTTTTCGGACATAAAAGACATAGTTATGTAAGTCGTTTAGGAAATATTTTATAAAATGCTATAATTATGCTTATCGTAATAAAAACTTATATATAATAGAAGCACTATTTACATATTTAATTAGATTACGCCATAGATAATGAATGAGTAGGTCCTCTTTCATGTTTTATTTTTCAGAATCTTAAACCTCAATTATTGTAGTGATATTTCAATGTGCAATTTCAAAATTAATCAATATTATGAAAGAAAACTAGCAACAAAGAAAAAAATAATTTCAAATATTAAATCCGAATTTCAAGGTTCAAAGCCTGTACAATACGTTGACCTACCGAATCTATTTTTCACAGTACGTAAAAAACAAGAATTCTCTTTTATATAATAAGAAAACATACTGTACGTTTGTACGGAACAAAAATAATATTTACGAGTTTTCTCACGTGACTACGTCTGCCGTACGCCAAATGTTTCTTACAGCATGACATCGTTCGTTCATGTTTTTATCGTTTAATCAGAGTTGGCGCGCGCGCGTATTTTTCCTCACACTGCGTCTTGCTGGCAGCTGTATGTTGCCCAAGTCAAAACTAAATAGATAATGAACTTGAATTTATATATTATTTCTTGCACTTTTTAATATATTATTTTATATAAGATTTTTTTAGGTAACTGCGTAGTTGTTAATCCCTCGTCTGCTACAAGGTGAGCAGAACCTGGTGTTAAACTTAAACCATACTGTTACTGACACTCAGAGAAATCCTCACGTCTCCACTGCACCGTGGAAATTCGGCAGAAAGTGGGGAACGGAGTATCTTAGCACTAGGTTCCCTCTGCTTATCTTGCTGCGTGCGGGATACAGCGTGAAGCTATTTTTTTTTAAACATGGCACATCAAGACGCCATCCAAACGACACACAGATTCAAAACACTTATAAAATGATTATAAATTATTATTGTAATTATCTTATTACAGATTTTTATAAATTTCTAGCGTAAATAACTTTTGAATGTATGATTTTAATTGTATATTATACATGTTCTCTTTAATTAAAAATATACCTTGAATATGCTCATAATTTATACGATATAAAAATACGGTGCTGTATCAAAAAATAATTTTGACATTTATTTTATAAATATAAGACGATGCTTTGATGGACGTTACTGCCAATATATTGTTTATATTTAAAAACATTGGCAACGAGGCCGAGTCAACGACCTCCGTTTCAATTTATGAAATATAGATTCTTTTTTATAGCTTAATGCGATTTTTTTTTTAAGTTTTCAAACATATAAACATATGTTAGCGTTTATTATTTACGATTCATATGATCTATGTATATAGCTCATAAAGAGTACGTCGAGTATTTCATAAGTGATTCGTGATAATAAAAAATTATACTCGTACTCAGTCAGTGAGGTCGGTTTTATCTATATCCATCCTAATATTATAAAGCTTAATAGTTTGTTTGGTTGATAGCGCTAATCTCATGAACTTGAACAACTGGTTCGAATTTAAATAATATTTTTTGTTAGTCTATTAATTGAGGAAAGCTATAGCATGCTATGATTAACTACGTGGGAGTAACAAAAGTTACACTAATATACTTCTATCTGACCACGCACCGACAATAAGAGCTAGTATCTATGACACGCTGAGGTAAGACGCATTTGGACAGATGGTTATTTTTTTGTTGTTTGTTTATTGGAATTTGCCCGCTAAACTAAAAATATTTTCATAAACATATTTAATAAATATTTGTATAGTTCAAGCGGGCGAAGCCTGCCTGAATCTGCTAGCATTATTTTATTTCATATATATTATTTTATATCAGTATCACGCTACGCACGTAAATTAAAAAAAAGATCTATTCATTATCTTTTACACAGACATTTTCGAAATATTTAAAGCGTCTTGCACTAAGTAACTAAGGATATTACGTAATTTACCTAATATTTGTTGTCTACTACTACTACACAAATAAATCTGTAGTGTTTTATTACAAAACCGTATTTCATGAGAATCGGTGTTAAGGTCGGGTAATAATACTAAAATTAACGTGAACACAGGGTGACGAGCTGCTATCGGTATATTTAGAAAATAGTTTGATATGATATATTAGTAAAGTGTTAAAAAATAAAATTATATGCGAAATTGGAACTTTTTAGGGTATTTTTATATAATAATGTAGCTCATTGTCAGTTGACTAGAATTGTAAAAAAGGAAGTGGAGATGCAAAAATATAATTTTAGAATAAAACCAAAGATTTTAAAAAAAATTTAAATTATGAGACGTTTCTCTAGAAAAATAAATATATTGAAATTTATCAGTATTGCTACGTATTATATAAAAAAAATGCTCATACAAAATAAAACTTTTGTAATAATACGAACATTATATACTTTGTCATTTGCGCCATCTGTTGTCGAATAGATAAACTATTTGTTTTGTATATTGTACCGTAAATTTGACGTGAAAACTTAAATGCTGTACAATAACTGTCTTTTTAAACTTATTGAATATCATCTATTTTGAATGATATTTAAATTAGAAATTGTTAATAATTTTAGTTAACAAGAAGACAAAATATATTATAAACGTAATTTTTTCAAATGAACGATTCAGGTAAAACACATGCTTTCTGAAACATCACTCACAATAATTTTCTATTATTGTTCGTTTCCGAACGCACAAAACACCAACGCGGGAAAACTTGATAATCGCGCGCAAATTTGAAAATCGAATCGTAACCACTTTTTTAAATCACAGTTAAACTTTTTAAATTTCTGGAGGCAACGGCTGGAAGAGATACGTCCTCGATTAATGTCGAAAGAGTATTGAGTTCACAGTTGGCGAACGTTGTACGGTAAGTGTCGGATGTCTTGTGTGCGTCAATTATATTTATTACATCGAACTAGTGTCTATAAACAACCTCACGGCGACAACTTCAAAGAGATCGATCGCTATTTAGAGGGGCTAATATATTCTTATGCTAGACTGAAGTCAAACCTGTCATTTCCGCCATATGTTTAGCTTAAAATTGTTAATAAAAAAATCTATCAATAAAATAGACACTTTTTTTTGAAGAAAAATTGCAAAATATTTTAAGTAATACTAACAACAAATCGCAGTCAATAATGCACTTGAATCAATATACGAAACTATGAACGTAATAGCTGCTTTAACCTAAATCGTTTTGAGATGCAATATCCGAAATGTACTAACGATTTGTTTAAACCAGGTCACCACTTCAGATACGTGCAAATGTATATTTACTTCGAAAATTTATAGTACAAATCATCTCAATACAAGAAATATATTAATATCAAAGTTTATAACACGAAAACAGAAAACATATAAATAAAAAAAAAAGAAAAAAACATAAATACCTGAATCTTGGTTGTATGTAATAGCACAGTGTCTTATTATTTTGCCCGTATTAAAAAAACAAGTGTCAAAATTGTAAAATGTTATATAGTGAATATCCAAAAAAGCCCCAAATGCGTGTGGTAGACGAGGCAATGGTCGAGTTAATGGTAAAGGTGTGAATAATTCTGCACAGTGCTGTTACTGTTTGAGTGTTATATTTATTCCATAAGCGAATATCGCGTAAACAGTACGAAATTCCTGTAAGTTTACTTGCAAATTGTTAGATTGAATATAAAAATACAGTTTACTTCATCTTATATAATATAGATAATTTTCATTATATTATATAAGACAAAGAGCGGCGTTAAATTTCACCACATTGTTATGTCTACATCTGACGGTCAAAATCTGTAATGATTCGAATTTAGATAGAAAGCGAAGTATTAAGTGACTTAAAACTATATATTTTTTGTCTATACCACTATATACCAGTGTCCGTAAGTGAATTACATTTAAAAATAACAGAACATATTACGTAATAAATTTGTATTTACTTAACTTCTGTTGTAATGAGAGAAGCTCTCGAACGGATGGCCTCTTTATGACTAGATCATTTGTGGCTTGTTTAATTAAAACGGATACCCTACAGATATTTAAGTCATCATATTTCATTCAAGTTATCTATCATTTAAATATTTGTTAGACGTTATTAAGAAATTGAACATGATATATATATAAAGAACTTCACATTTTTTGCGCAGAGGAGGATAGACACAGGGAATTTAGGCCTGTATTTGTAAGCCGCTCTCAACTCCGAGATGCCGTTTATATATTCCGCCATTTTATTCGATTTTCGTGGTATTGTGTCGAATTCGAACCCCTAAAATATCGCACTTACAAACGCTGTGTCACTGAACCACGACGACCTCATAATATATATATATTAACAGATTTTCATGTTTTTGTAAATAATTTAAGCTACACAATATTTCGCCAAGTCGTTGAACCTCCAAAAGTTCATAAAGCAAAGCAAGGTAAATTTCTCAGGCAACACAATGCCAACATTATTCTTTTTTTATGGAAATATGTATAAACAATTCGACGAAACGAAATCGTTAAATATGCTTAGGAAAATACGTAATTTGTAACTGTATAATGTAATAACTATTCTAGTATGAATAACTTTTTAATTAATTTATTAATTCTCTTAAATTTTTTGTAGTATCAAATGTTTTGTAGTATCATTATAAGATTTAATAAAAATGCATATTTTAATTAAAAACATATTTTTCTTTTTTTTGTTTGCTAATTTAAGGTTATTATAATATTTTTGAATAGACACTTCATATGCAGGATATATAGCGGGATGGGAAGAGAGAACCTATTGTTAAGTACACAAGCCTTTCTCTTTTTATTGAAAATAAGAGAAAAACGAGCGAACCAGCGTTCTCCGCTTTCCTCCCGAATTCGAGTAGACATTGAAGTCGGAGAATTTCGAGACGTGTTGAGTGCCGTAACTAAAAGCCGCACTTTGTGTTGAATCTTAACGAATAGAAATCGAACCCACAACTATGATGTTATAATGACCTATTATGAACAATAACTTAAATAAAGCCGTTTTATTATAATGGCAAAGTTTCTATTACATAATTGGGCTACTATTATAACGATTTGCATTCATTTTGAGATGTGTACGACACGTGTATGAACGAACAGTTGCGATCCATTAATATTATCATGTGTAAAGCAAATTACATATGTTTAGATAATTAGAAAATATTTTTTAAATGCCATTATATCATGGAATATTATAAAATTAGGTGCAATTAATATTTAATTTACATAAGACTAATATTTCAAAGTTAAATAATTTGTTTATTCACTTTGTATAAAATTTCAAGACCACTAAAACATGGTTTGATTAAGTATATAATGACTTATATAATCCCTGATTCTTAACCTACAAATACCTATGTCCAAAAGAAAAACGAAAATAAATAAAAGATAATTAGGATACCTCTCTATAACGAAGTACAAAGACAGACAGACATTGGAAACTACGCAGAGCAGCCGTTTCAATGTCAATATATTTGTGAATTAATAAAATTCAATTTTAACAACAGTTGGCATGTGAAGCACCTATTACATGTATCGATCGGTATTTGATCGGTGTCGAGACGACGAAAGACATCCAAACCTTGATATTTTCATTTCGTTTCCGCGACAACCCAATGCGGATAATCTAAATGCATAAAATCAGCGCCATCTTTATTTACTTTTCGTTATTCTAATGGCGATCTTACAATTTTTTCCCCTATTTCAATCAAATCCCCCTATTTCAAAAATGAGATTTCATATTATATTATATAGCAAGAGTATTTTAAAAAACTGCAAATTTAAGCAAAATAAATTTTTAGCTAAATAAAATGAAAAGGTCCACTGTATTCCGGTAGACGGTCTAAATGTAGCCAACCTATCGAGGTTACACACACGTCGTGGCACAAATCCCTGTACATTTCTAACTAACTGTGCCTTAATTTAAACACGAGTTAAAAACAACCATATAAGTTTTATTTTTTAATCATCTGGTGCATCTATTATAATATAAAAAAAAATTTAAATATTATTCTACATTTTTTAAATTTTTATAAAATTTAATTAATTAAATAAAACTAATTGGAAAATTAATATTATATAATTTAAAAAATATATAATATATAGAAGTTATTAAAATTATTAATTAGAAGATTAGAGATTATCAATTAAAAAAATAAAGTAGAGAATGTACGAATTGAATGCAAAATTATATTACATTATATGAAACTTATTTAAATTTCATTTCATTAATCAACTTCATTTAAGCTAAAAAAAAGTAATTATCTGTTTCATTTGAAATGACAAATACATAACTATATAGAAACATGTGTAAGACATATGAACATTGTCGTATTAAACTATTTATGTACCTGGCGTATCTAAATACAGATCATTGTTATATATTACTTATATACTTCAATCCCAAGTGATGTAGAGTCTATTATTAGAGGTTATGGACTTTAGAGAATTGTTTGAGCTCCATACTAATTATAATAATAATGTGTTGTAGTTTTTTATTTTTGTGTACGTTTGGATTGTAGTGCAGTTAGGATGCACCTTTTTTTATAACATAATATAAATACGGAGTGTTTTAACACTAGGTTCCCTCTGCCTACACTGCTGTGCGCGGGATACAGCGTGATATATATGTAATTTTAAATAGTTCTAGATCAATAAAAAACGCATTAAAGCTGTTGTGAAGTTATTCTGCCAAACTTTTTAAGTACCTTCACTTGGATATCTGGGTTTAATCCAGTCCGTTCCCTTTAGATACATTTGTCCCACTTTTCAGGATTAAATTCATCCAATTTAATAATATTTTTTTTTGGATTCTGTTACATTGATAAATATCCAGAATAATAGTTTTTCTTTTCATTTATGTTTCATCACTAGATCAGTTTAGCATTTAATACAGTTATGTTATTAAACAGGTGAAAGTGCTAAAGCAACACTAGTTATTTATAAAATATATAGATAAAAAGGGCAACATAAGCTAATGTTACTCATGAAATGACTCACTCCTACCTCAAGTAATTGGCGTTGGTTCAATCATGTGATTAGAATTATGTATCGAAATGATGTAGATTATATTATAAGCAAATAAATAAATATAATATATTCAACTTTTCTCATATATAAGATATGCAAAGAAATCTCACGATTTGCTAAACTTAGAGTTTAATTAGTCTTAAATGGTAGAAATGAAAGCCTTGTTCAAAGTTTTATTATAACTTTGACTATTTCTGAAGTAGGATTCATTCATAAACAATAAAAAATGCGATTGGTTCAAAATATAATTCTAAATTATAATCTTTCTTCCGTACATATCAAGAACTGTTGTTGAGATACCCTGTTCTCTACTACAATGTCTGTCAATGTAAACGAATTATTGTATTTTGTGTTTCTTACCTCATCGCAAGCATGACACCTCGGATTCAACCGTTCCCCGTAATGTCGTACGCAGTATAGACGTCCATCGCAGGCGCAGTACGCGAGCTCCACGAGGAGCTCGTCACATTCCGAGCATGTGAAACACGCTGGGTGAAAGAATGCCTGTGAAGTAAATAAATAAGTAATAAATAATAACTGTTATTGTCTTTAAGAAATACATGTTAAAAACTTATGAACATCAGATCAGAACATCATCACACAACAGCCTTGGTGCTGTCAATAACCGCTGATTTTCCATTAATAGATAGAAATTTAGATAAAAATAGGCCGTCGTGTAGCAGGAGCAAAAGGATGTGACTGGACGGTTGTGGGTTCGATTCCCACGCGAGAGAGTGAATAACTCATTCTTATTAATATTTTTTTCTTCGTTCTGGTAGCAAGGCGAAAAGCCCTGCGTTAAGTTCTGCTACACTTCGAAAAATTCGATAGAAAGCGGGTAACAGAGTGTCCTAACACTAGGTACCATCTGCCTACCCTGCTGTGTGCGGCATACAGCGTGAAGCCGATTTAATTTTTAATTTTAGATAGAAAATACGTGTTATTTAGCGCTATCCATTGGCACGCAGCGAAGGCTAATTTTATAGTAGACTTAAGTATCCGCACCGCTCAACGATAGATGGCGGTGTTTCGTTATAAGAAAATTCAACATTCTCACCTCTTCACCGATCCTTGGGGCCTGAATAGCGATATTACCATTACGTATCGTTTTATTGCACCCCATACACTCGATCGAGGAGCCGTGATGTTGACATGCCAATCCTGCAAAATTTTGATTCAATTAATATAACAATATTGACGTACTACTGGCATTTATGAATTATCATAATATAGATTTTTTCTGATTTATATCTTTTTAATTACGGTACGCTATGCATAAAAATGCTTCAAGCATTTCTATCGGCTAATAATGTAAATTATTTTGATAAAATTATAATATATATAGATATAACATCGACGATATTTTAAAGAAGCGGTCTGTTGAGTTCATTTATTATTTCGTTAATTATTGACTATTCAATAATACAATAATATATCAATAAAATACAATCGTCAGTTATTCAATATAACCAGGTTATAATGTGTTGACATAATAATATATATAATACACTAGTACAAGTTGATATAAAACATAATTTCAACCACTCCACACTTGATGGCGCCACTTACCGATATCCAAAGCAATCTCATTTCTAGCCGCAACAAAGTCTTCAAACTGTTTACGATAGGTCTCTTCAATGTTCCTGCAGTGTGCTAAAGACAGGTCCTGCTTCGGTAGCTGGGCGGCCAGGGCTCGGGTCCTCCACGCGCGCCACGCCGCAGTCCCGGTGGCGCCGCCTACCACGGTCGGTGCTCGTTCTGATAACGCTGACCAATACAGTTCTGTCTGTAAAATAAGGTTATTTTAGAATTAATAATTATTAAATTAGACCAAGCGCACAAAATTAAGACGTGAGCACATTGACATTAGGTTCTCCCTGCTTACGTGGGAAAAAGCATGCATAAATGTAAATATAATAATTTTAAACGTATCTATTTCTGTGCAATGTAAGCCCCCGCATGTAGTGTTAAAGACACTATGCTACATGCGGGATCTGTCGTGAAATTGAAAAAATACATACTTTTGTCTTTAAAAACATTGAAAATACATAAACTTAGGTATATTATTTTTAAAAGCTAAGTGGAACTAATGAGACGGACGGACGGAGATAAAGTTTAACTGAGATAAAGTTCATCGCTAACGAAGCTATCGCGTAGCAATTGTTAGAACTTTGTTTAAGTAATTAAATATAATCGACATATTGTGTACAAATTACTGTGACTTTATAATGTTTAGGTCAAATAAATTATTATCAATATATATGTAAATAAACTTTTACTTTATAATAATCGAGGCAACGCGCGGCGTACAGTTTCGCTATTCAACAATGCAATGTCTCTAGAATTCGGCGAAAAATGGGAAACGGAAGCGTCTTCATGAGAATGGAGTTGAGACGAATAGTTTACTTACATTTTTAGTTTGTTAATACAATAAAGAATTCTACTTAAAACGATAAATGAAGAAAATTTTATGTGATTATTATCGATACAAAAGAGTCAAAGTCTTAAGTATATGTCATAGAAAATACATGGTATTGTTAAAATACGCTCAGTTTATAACTGTGTCTGACAGTTCGGCTTTGGATTTTGTATCCATTGAAAAATTAAAAAGAACGAAATCATTTTTCCAGTTGCGGTATTAAAATACCTGTTTAGCAGTAAGTCCAGGCGGGCTGTTGTCATAGGAATGGTGGGTGCGCGTGTCGCGCAGGCCGAGGCGATCCCGCACCGAGCCGAGCTCTTCGTGGTACACTGAGTGCTGGAGGCGGTCGCAGCCACACGACTTGCAGGTTTTCCTGTGAAAATGGATAATAGATATTTAAAATATGATATATTTAGAGTTTAGAGTAATTAAAACATATTAACTACACAGAAAATAGAAAAAAGTAATACAAATGTAATGTAAAGATACTATCAAAAGAATTATCAACAATTTGAACTGTCTTATTAAATTATCTATTCTATTATTTTAAATTATCTATCTATCTATTTCTTTTCTTGATTTATTAAATTTTTCTTTATATAGGCTGTCGTGGTACTAGGGCACAAGCATGCGACTGTAAACGCGGCGGTTGTCGATTCGATTCCCACTCGAGGAATATTTAATATTTCGCACTGGTAAAGCGCGGCGCGGCGTTGGATTTCGCGACTCACCAGTCACCACCTCCTAATGCCTCCAGAGTTCAGTGGAAAGTGGAGAAGGGAATTATCAGAATGGAGAACAGAGTGTCTTAGCACCAGGTTGTTTGTAGATAAGTTGTATAATATCTCTAAGTATTTTATGAGCTACTTGACACTTGGGACAGCGATGTTTAGAAATAATTAACGCTGTTATTAGCAAGCTGAATAGCGCGTATCTGCGAAACAAAACAAATGCTTGTAAAATCAAATTACCACAACTATCGGTACAAGGACTTGTTTGCGCTCGTGTGAGATGAGTTGGACAGTTTCGTTTCTTATTTGTTACTAAGTATTTAACTTGAGGGGTTTTTTTTGACAAATTTACTATATTTGCAAGGATTTTTTTCTATCAAGCCTGATGTTGAGTTGGTGCGGTCTACGATAACATATTCTTGTCTAGAGAATACCTATCCACAAGAGAGATAGATTTGAAGACCTCCAAATTGTATGAATTTTTAAAATATCGATTTTTTTCTATGGAAAAGATAAGGCAAACGAGCTTACGAGTCACCTGGAAAGTGCCGCTACTCACCAATCACCCAATTTAACACCATAAGAGCTACCAGCGATGACTTTCATTGTATCGCTTTGTGATTAAAGATTAATTGAATAAAGAAAGATTCAAAGCGTCGTGTTTGTACGTGTAAGAATTTCAACCATGTACGGAATACGGACGGCATGAAGAAGTTTTCCTAGAAGACCGATAGTGAAATTATGTAGAGAAACAGATCACATTACTCATCGTTAACCACTTTTACACGCAAGTCTTAATTTTGTATACCTATGAAATGCGTTAATTATTTGGAATCGTTAAAATAAGCGTATTTATTTATTTATCTGTATATTTATAAACAAAAGATCTGCCTAACATGAAGAACACACCGTGGGAGTGCAAATAAAATATTTTGTACAGTAATTAATCTCTTGTTTACATTTCTTTTACGACTTATTTAAGTGACATAAAGAATTTACGAGCGTACGTACATTAAAGATTCCAAATTCACATAAATCTCAAGAACAATTATTAGAAAGATTGTAATTAATCTATATTTTTTTAAGCACTTATAGCTTTTGAAATTGGCATATTTAGACAGGGGGAACCTGTCATCCCTGCTGTGTGCGGGATACAGCGTGAAGTAGATTTATTTATTTTTTACATATACATATTTGTAAGATAATATGGAAATAATGTGGAAGAAAAGGAAGTTATCAATTCGATTATATTTTTTTATGTTTCTTCAGGACTTTTGACTGAATGGACTTTACATAATTAATATTTTTATGGTGAACTACTCACAGCCCGGCAAAGTGAAGTCACTAATATTAAAATGCTAATAATGCACGACGATCCTCTGACATGATTGGATGAACAATCATAAAGTGATTCTTCATACGTTTATTTAGAGGCAAGAGGTGACATTTTAAAAATGGAACACGTATTTTATTACATAGGTATTCTTAGAAAAAAGGAAGAGGTATAGCTGATATTATTATTTTGTTACAGTATTTATCTATGGTTGCTATATTAAATAAAGTTCACATGAAAGTAACGATAGTAAAAAAATAATAATTTCTAAATAAAGTCAACAAAACAAAGATAAAGTACAGTACAAGATAAAATAAAGTACACATTAAAATCATTAGTAAGTTCTTAATAAAATTACCTATTAAAGTATAGTCAAATAAATATAATTTAATTGATAAGTAAAAGACGACTGCTTGTAACTAATATACATAAATTTTAAGATATTTTTTTCTGTAAGTATTCATATAGCGCACATATAAAAATATCAAAAAAGTAATGAAAATTTACCGCAAAACTAAAGTGACACGTGACATTTGTATACAAAAGTCAAGGTTTTATGTTAACAATATGTGTTGATTTAATTGTCAACGTAACCGCACAGTAGGCACATTAGGCCACAGGGTCATAAATTGCATGGAAATTTTTAAGTTTGATGTGGAAAGGAAGTGGCAGACAGGAAACTCGACAAGTAAACAATGATAATGCTAGAGTTCATTCGTTTACATAGAACATTGTTATTTTTTATTAAAAATACAATATATTGAATCACAGCAAACAGACTTACAATACCTTAAATATATAATATTTTTGTCTAAAGATGATATTTCTTATTATTTAATTACTTATTATTTAATTAAACAAAAAAAAACATTAAAAATAGAGACAAAACAATTTGATTTGTAATAGGTATAGGTATTAATTGTATATATAAAAACAATAATGTAATTAATTTATAATTAATAAATAAAGCAAAAAGAAAATACGGAGTGTCTGTAATGCTTAACAAAATAATAATAAATAAAGACGAAAAAATTAAAATGTATATTACATAATCTTAAATATAATATCGTGTATGTCCGTAAGCGATGTTTGCAAATGTAGCATTACACTAAGTGGCTCCGAGGGAGGACTTGAGAAGATTGCAGAGGGGCCAGCGTGATTGTCGGTCTGTGAAGAATAATACCGTCCTTATATGCACCTACATGCAATGGCCGATTCTTTAGGAAGTTATATGCTATTAACTAACCAAATAGACATTGCTTATATTGGGTATTTTTGGACGGAAATAATAAATGGAGTGTTACTAAAAACAATCTGGTTTTACAAAAATATCTAAGATTAAATGTTTTATTTAGCAAAGAATAACCTAACAGTCTTTTTAAAAATTAAACAAGCCCGATTATTTATTACAGCAATTTCCTGTTCAGAATGATCTATGTTGTACATTTCACTAAGGTGCAATTACAGCGGCTCTATGAAAATATTAATTTTACAAATACTAATTTGTCAATATGATAGCTCATTTTTAATTTTATTTAAAATAACGAATTCTATGTAATCTATGTTGTTTATTTTAATATAACGGAACGTAACATATGTATATATAATAATATTATATTCTTGTGTTAATTTTAAATACCCTTGTATGTTTGTATCATTTATTTATTTATATGAAGTTAGCTAATTTTCAAAGCAGTTACGGAATAACACATATAACATTTGCATTCTCCATTTTTAATTTGAACGTCAAATAATTTGATACATGTTTACTTAAGTACTACTTAAGATAAGAACCAGCGCCAGATATTAGAGGACTTGGACTTTTTTTCAATAATTTTCAGCGCGCGACCCGCCTACACTGCTATGGATGTTTCTTCATACCTGAGTGACACCTTGACATGAAGCTATCATCAACATATCCACATCCACATCCAAGAACAACAAAATAACGTTATGTTATTTTACACACGCCATTTCGCAGACATTTACTAGTCTTTATTTATAGCTTACCTGGCTTACGTCCGATAATAACGTCATCCTGACGAGATCAAGTGACTCATTCTATTATACAGCCAATATAAATAGTATATGGCCTAGCATTCCTGCCGTAAAATACTCAACTTTTTTTTTCAACTTTACGCTGAATTATAAATACAGCAAAAAGCAGTTCTCTGCTTCAAGGCAGAGGCACTAGGTTCCCAGTGGTCAGATCCTCCATTCCCCACTCCACTCCACTTCCACCGAACCGCCTTCTTACCAGAGCGAAAAAATGAAAATAAATTATAATTAATTTCCTCGAATGAGTATCGAATCTACAACCGTCGCGTTTAATCACACGCTTGTGTCTGTCAATCACTACTGTCCACGACAGCCTCAGAATTTCAGAACAGACAACAGTTGTTTCTATATTTATTATTATTTACGTTTATAAATCGCATGGTTAATTGAAAGCGGCTTAAATAAATTGGGGTAATCTATCAGTTTGACTGTAACTGACGCGGACGTGAAGTTAAATATTACTTCAAGGTAAAGCTCAAAATTATTTTAAGTATTTGGTTTTAGTATTTACTGTATAGTAGATAACACAGAGGCCAGAACCATTCATAATTATAATTATTTATTTATTACATGAATAGTCATAATATGGCAGACGACAAAGACGTCAAAGAAGTGTCAGAACACCAGGCGAGGTAGGTAATCATGTTATGTCAAAAAAATATATATTAAAGTTTAGCAGATCGGCCTCTTTGGCTAAATATAAATTGCTCTGTAATCAATAATTGAACTGTATTACTATTAATTTATAATTTATATTCACTTTAGTAGAACTTAATACATATTTATAATTCACCCCTCTTAAAAATGGCTTCCTTTTATGACTGTGCCCTTGCACTTATACGATTCACTTATAAGAACATACGGTTAACTCAGAATTAATGAATATTTATAAATTATATACCTGTTGTGAACACTGAGCAAAAAATATTATTAAAAAATATTTAATTAACTAAAATAGACTAATTAATAATATCTAATTTAATTAATTATTATTTGTATATTATTATTATTTTCGAATGAACATATTCGGGATATTTATCCTGAAACGCTACTTGGTGTCATGGTTAAAAGAAAAGTTGAAAGACCAGGATCGTTAGAGTTAGCGCGCGTAAAGTATTTTACTATTATAAAATATGAGTGTATAGAAAACAAACTATTAAAATTATAGTACAACATGAAACAGAGATTGTACTATTTCAGGATCGATTACGTAACTATGCTTTATTGAAACTGGAGATAGTATTCAAGATGCATTGGATAGTAAGATTTTTTAAATAAGAATTCATTCACAAAGGTAGTGCAAAGTTGTAAATATTCTATTCGCGATTGAACATGACATGCGACTGTAAACGACAAGATGTAGGTTCAATTCCCATCTAAAAAAAATAATAATATTTTATTTTTTTCTGCTATGCTATGTGTGGGATAGCTGTAGCTATAAAACTTATGTTAGTTACAAAAATTCATATCTCAAAATCGATGTCTCACTTTCCGTCCAATTTTATCGAAATTGCGTGTCTAACTGCGGAACTCAGCGCTGAGTTAGAATATACATATCACAAAGTCAATAATAATTTATAATATCTTATCGTTTTCATAATGTAAATATTTGTCACTTTTAAAATTATTTTACTCAATATTCCTCTATCATGTATTTGTGACTCATAAAGATACAATAATTTACCGGAAGTTGTTCTGTACGGCTAGACGAAATTTGATAAATAATTGTTAAAACATTTTACAACTATTGTGTTGTGTTTTTTATCGTATTGTGTCGCAGTGGGACCTATGACTACTTGGGACGATTCTGGATTCGATTTCCACACGAGGAAATGAACACGTGTCGACTGGCGGAATTTGTCGTTTACGTTTTATCTTTTTACCACAAACAATTTAACGGGAACCCACAATCGTCGCAAACTGTCAAACCATAGTCCCCGGCAACACGACCGTTTTTTAAAAGTTTAACTGCAATTTCAGAATATTTTTATCTACATATATGTTACCAATTTAAAATATTAAAATGTTTCTATTCAATTAAACACTGTAAATTGGATAATATTTTTAAAAAACAGAGTAATATAAGGTATTCCAGTAACTGACTACATAAATCAAAGCACGTGGTTAACACAACAAGAGTACAATGATATCATCTAATAAGCTAAAGTGGGGCGCTCCCAGTGCCCACCTTAACCCTGTCACGTAAACGCCATGAAATACCTTTACAAGTTTATAGATTTTTCTATACTAGTCACTTGCTGCAATTTGACTTATAAAAATTTGAAAGTAGCGGGTTAATATATTTTTAGTCGATTCCCATTCGGGGGAATGAAATATGTAATATTTTCATTTCCTCACTCTGATAACGAGGCAAAGTGCGGTATTAAGTTCTGCACATCGTCGCGCAATGCCTCGATTTCGGCAAAAAGCTCGGAACAGAAGTGTCTTAATTCTAACAGAGACATTGGCTTACCCTTTTTCCAGATGACTACTAGTGCTCACAAAAGATTTTTTAGAGCGTAAACGCATATTGTATTTCTATTGTTCTAGACATTCCCATTTCAAGGATCTTAATTTATATCCTAATATTTAAGTCTCCATAGATTTTCTTAAGAGGTACGAAGTAAGATGCTTTTTGAATATTTATCTTTCTTCATATAGCCATTATTTAAAATTAGGAAGACTAAATAACAGTTTGTGTAGCGTAAATATTTATATTATTATATTTTCAAACGTTCAAAAATATAAGACTATCATAGGATATCTATCAAGGGTAAGTTAAGAAATGGCTGGGCTGGCTGAAGAAGGAGTGGATAAGGTAACAAAACTAATTAGTGAAAATTTGAATAATAAATTGTAATAGTAAATATTAAAATTTATTATTCAAATAAATTTCATAAAATAAAATAAATTTCGCGTTTCATTGACAGTAAAATCTAAATCTACAAGTTTCTACTGTACATTAAGTTCTCAATGTCAAACGATATTGCAAATGGACTTTCGAAGTAGTTCATCAGTCATGACGAACGTTAAATAGAAAGCTTAGAATAGAAGATGATATAAGTTTGTATCTGTCAAAGCTTATTATTTTTACGGAGGCAACTAACTGATTGTGGAGATAATCCAAAAGTTGTTCCTTAAATGAAGATGAGCATTCTCCCAACCTTCTTGAAATCATTGAAAAACTACTTTTTTTTCATTAAATATAATGATAAATTGTTATATTTACTGTAGTAATATATAATATTTTTTGAAATAATATAGGTATGTATTCAATTTTTAATATTCAAAATACACTGTAAAAAAAGTTACGTAAAAGCATGTGACCACCCGGAGGACATGTATAAAGACGTTGATGACAGTGGGCGATGTGATAGCTGCACTTTTATACACTCACATCCTGGTTACTCTGCTGAACCAAAAAACTTGTGATTAAAACGCTAACGATTCCACTGGACCGATTAAGCCACACTGTGTTTCAACATCCAACATGTAATCTTGCTCTAATAGCTAAGAGAGGGGGAAACAGTGATTTGTGACTGAATCCCGTAAAGGGGGGCGAACCCTTTAGTAAAAGTACAAAGATGAACGTAACGTTTCTTATTGATGTTTTTATGAGAACGTTACCGCGATAAAATTTTTGAGTCGCAAATTTTAGCATTCATAAAATACGCTCGTAAAATCTTTATTTACACTGGACCGACCTCACAATAATAAAGAATTCAAATTAAATTATATATTAATAAAACTTTAAATGATGTTATGAGAAATTATAATTAAAAATGAAGAGATTATAAAAAGGTTTCTATATGTAGCTCATCTACGTTTACACGTGGCTCTGCTTACTTTGAAGCTTGATAAGAATTTTGCGTGGTGGTGAATTCAAGAGTTCTTTAAATTAAAAGTATTTTGTCTTAATTATTAAGAGTTAAAAAATGTTATGGCTTAATATTTACTAAACTAATATTATAATATTTATGTGTACAGTGTTATGTCGCAGTTGGAATTACACTGAAATGAATGTTTATATTTAAACGAACGAATCATGTTGAACAATGTAGATTGTAGACCATTAAATTCCGTCACTGAAGAACTGATGAAGATGAAAGCATTGCCATGGTGGTTCTGGTTTCTGTATTATAATATATATTTATTTCCGTCAACAAAAGCCACACATAGTAGAGCATATTATGTAATATTCACAATGTTCAATGTAAAATAACAGGATTCTTAATTCCCATGGCATAATAGCTTCAATTGGTATGCGGCTGCGACGGCGCCATCTCGGGTTCATCGACTCGCGTACGTGCTTACTGATCATTTCTCTTAATCCTCGTCAACGAATCCTATACAGTTTAGCATATCACAGAGAGAAATTAAATAGAAATTTAATATTTAATACAATACAATAAGGACGAAAATGGCTTATTTCTCATCTAACTGGCCAAGAAACCACCATAATCTGCTGAGAGTGTAATTGATTGTATTAATTTGCATTACAAGCTGTTCGGACACAATATTTATGAATAGCATCGTGATTTAAATCTGCATTTATATGGAAAGTGCATTATGCAGCGTTAGATTGTGTTGAGATACAGGTGTGGTGATACTGCACCCACTGCGGGTGTTGTAGAGTGTAACGTCCTATCGATGTTTTCCATCAGTTTTATTTATGAAATATATATTTACATGTAAAAGCATGTTCCTGGTATGTTATTATGTACTGGTAGATTTTATAAAAGTATTTTCGGAATCATAAGTAGACGGGACTTTGCTTTGAGAATATTATTTGTTATATCATAAAAAATAAAGTTTTACGCTTTTTACTGCGTGGAAATCAGGCAGAGGACATTTAGTGTTAAGATGCTCCTTTCACCGCTTTCTGAGACTCGGAGACATTCCTTGTTGAGTGGTGGAACTCAAATCTTCGAGAGTGGGGGAAATGATGTTAATTAAAATATTTTTTTCTATAAGCTAAACATTTATTAAGGTCAGACACTCTCTCTCCTCTCCTTCAGACCTCTGTTTACCTGGAACATTCATTCTATACTACATATTTTCACTCGATAGGTACCTGCATGACCTGCATTCAATACTCGATCGATTTTCATTCACTCACGACATAAATACAAAGATCCTTAACTATATTGATATAATAATAGCGTTGCACGATTTGTATACAAAGATGCATCCACTTGCGCTACATACTGGTCATGACAAATCCTATTATCCGGTCCGCAGCTCCGCTTTGCTCCCATTGCGCTCGGCCTCGTGACATTATCATAAAATATATTCGACACTTGGTTAATAGTTCAAGGGTAATAGTAAAATTTTGTTTTGTTTTGTATTTTAAAGTGCTACGGTACATTATACTCATCAGGCGTAGAGATCCTCCACTCATTACGTAATTTCTCTAGAATTCTGCGGAAAATGGGGAGCAGAGTGTCTCAAATCTAGGCTTCTTCTGCCTAACCCGCCACATGCGGGATACATCGTGAAGCTAAATAAAAAACATATAGACACACACATCTTCAAACAAGTAAGCTTTGACTTATATTATTTACCTTTGTGAAAATTTATTATCCACCTCTAAAAAGTTGGAAACACAGGAAATATACATGACAGTTTTACTAAATATAAAACCAATATGCAGAGTGCATGGAAACGATAAGGAACGGTTGGAAAAAAAATACGTAGACGATAGTGCTTTCAGGACGATTGGTCACATTGGAAAGTATGGGTAGTCGAGATGATTTTTTTTTATTGTACTGTACGTTTTGTGTTATTGCATTTTGAAGAGAAGTAAATACCAGGTAATTAACGTATTTTAATTATAAATTACGTTGCATAAGAAGAAATTACAAATTTTAATAACAATGTATGGTCTAAGTTTTAATTAAAAATATGACTTAATGCCATGAAAACCTCTTACCCTTTCTTCCTATTGTCGTAAACAACAAAAGCTTCACGGTCTATTTGAACACTGGTGAATATATAATTAATGGTATATATAAATTTCACAACCGCTGTAGTCACTTTCTATATTAAGTTATACTCGATTTAATTTATAAAAGTCAAATGATTCAAAGACAAGACTAATTCCATACAACGCTTGTGACACCACTGTAATTTATTTAGTCACGTCAACAAATATATACCTAATGTAAATTCTCACTAATACTTCAATTCAGTTTTTCAGTAAGTTCAGGTTTTCAATTTTTTTATGATTTTTAAATTTTTTTTGCAGTATTTACACACTTTTTTCGATATAGCAGGGTAGGCAGAGGGAGTCCAGTGTTAAGGAAAGCAGTACCCAATTTTCCGCCCAATTTTCAAAGACATAGACGCGACAAGACGGCCTCTATTCTATGCTCTACTTAGGTACAAATTTTGATAATGTGGATTATTAAGGACAATCTACTGGAGCTGAACCAAGTTCAATCCTACGATGATAAGCGACACTATTCCTCTTGGCACTGTAGCCCCAGACGATGGTGGTCGAGCATGGTGAATTTTAATGACTTTTATCGATAACCTAAATCTGTCAGTCCATAAATTCCCATATAATCAGCTCGAATCCTTACTCCGAAGGTGTGCCCGTAAATGGGTTTCCTCACAATAAGTAGGTACTAATTTCAATAACCTAAATTATGCAAAATGGCTGGATGAATTTTAATATATAAACGTGTATAGCTTATACTGACATACGCCTCTGGTGCAGTAGTCTGTGACGGTCACCCCATAAAATTATTTTAAAAAATTAAATAAGTCTTCAACAAACACATAACTCATGGGAGATCTTTAATCGTTTACTATCAAAGTAAGAAATTTAAAAATTCTATGTTTTTTTTTATTTTTATGATAAGCTAGTTGGCTTAAATCCAATGATATAGCAAAAAGCGACTGTCAGCGACAAAAAATTTCCAAATAATAAATAAATATTGAAGATTAATATTCTCGCGAACAAACTGTGCATTGCAGTAAATAACGATTGTAAATTAAGAATAGATTTATGAGTGTTTGTTTTGGCCTCTGATTGTGCGATCAGCTGTATATTTGCTTTGGCGATGCGCGTTTTCGTCCGTTTACACCTGGTTTGGCCATTTTTGGGAGGAAATCTTTTATATTATATAAACAGGCTTACGGAAAGTCACCCCAAGTGGGAACCTTCGCACGAGCTTTAAGCGAAACCATCGCTGTGCGATCGATGACTGCATGCTTTTTTTAAAAATTAATTTAACCTGTATTGACCAAGTTTATATCTCTGTATTAAAATAATTCGTTCATTCACACTTTGAATGTAAAACAAGCCATCATATAAAATAAATTAACTGTGAAGCAATTGTTATGAAACAGTTGTCCACGACGGAATATTACAGAAAATTTTATTTTAAATTTTTAATCAAGGTTGCCGAGATGCTGAAAATTATGACAGTACAGTGGAAATTTCATTAAAATTGAAAAAATAAAGAAAGAATAAAAAAATATAGACATGAAATATTAAGATTGTGTATAAAAATTAAGATTATGATGATCTATAAAGAGAGAGATTTAGAGAGAGATTAAAACTGACAAGCAGAATTTTGATACTGTAACGACACTCCGCTCTCCGCTCGGATTCGAATCATACAAGCCGCGATTTCACATTTCAAAATATAGTACCTACTTTTATTAATAATGAACGCGATATTTTATTTATTTACAAATATGTAGATCACTTCCACCCACGCACCTCATACAGTGTACTCATTCAGTCAAACATTGTGTCGCCATTTTTAAAATAGCACTGTTTACTTCTAGTTAGACGAGTTGACAGATACACAGTGGATTCGGAACGTTCCAATAGACGAAAATAGAAGTACAGTTATGATAATAATGTAAATGTAGGACTATTGTCAATACTATATATCGAATTTTAATTTTTTTAGCATATTAATTAAAAAATAAATGAAAGAGACATTTTCACGCTTTTTTTCACGCACAGCACCAGGTAGAGGGAATCTAGTGTTCCCATTTCGAAATTCTGGATATATAGCATGGATAGTGGCGGTTACCGACTGCAATGCGCCTCGGCCGCCTCTGGATAAGAAGTTAATTGACTAAATGTTTTAGGGCTCATAAGATACATCTTATGCGAAAGAATCTAAGAACTGAAAAATATATTTTTTTCATAAAAACTATAACTAGTCTGTGGTATGAAATATAGTATACTAACCGAGCTGGATGGTTTCGCCCTCTTGAATTATATGAATATTTATTAAATATATGTATCTATTTGAGATTATTTGAGTACCTCAGTCAGTGGGAACATGTCCTTTTATATATATATGACCATATCATTGAATGGCGCATGTTCGCAAACATTTTGGCAATGATCCAAACATGTGGTACACCCTGACCATACCCCCATTTACTTTATATGTAATGGTTTCCGTCATTCATATCTCATATCGATACTTATTGAATACGTAATGAATTTTGACTATAAACACGATAAACATTGTTTTAATCGATAAATATTCGATTTTCCATCTGTACCTCACTAATTATCTAATTGACTTGACTTGATAAAATTCTCCTAAGTTCAATAACCTTGAGCCTTAATTAGACAATTATCGTTCGTTTCTTTTTTTAGAAATGACTTTTAGATTAAATACACACATTCTTTTTCCATATAAAATAGTAGAAATTATGTCGGTGTCGAGGCAAAGCGCGGTGTTGAGTTCTGCCACTCGACACGAAATGCCTCCAGAATTCGGCAGAAAGTGGGGAACGAGTGTCTTGACACCGAGGTTCCCTCTGCCTACTCTGCTGTGTGCGGGATACAGCGTGAAGCTGAAGCTATATAGCTTGCAATATATATATATATAGAATATTAACATACAAAATGAGGTACATACGCGTTATTACGTTATTACTAAGATTACTTCAAATATGGTTAGGGACTAAGGGACTAGGTGCCTAAGACTTGTCGATCAGGGCTTGTCAAGGCTCAAAATCTCAAGGTAAATCCATGGAGAGCTTAAAAGATTGTTCTTTTCTCTGATTGTATATATTTCAACTTAATATATTTTAAAAGCAATTTTTTTAAATACATTTACGCATAAGTTTATTGTTTACGTCACTGATAAACTTATACTTCACTTTCAATATAATAAGAAGCACTTGAATGAAAATCAAATATAAGATCCATTTAATCTTTCAATGTGTATCATTACTACATCCGGCGTGAGATACATCACACTCGTTTTGTACGGAACATTCAAAACAATGTATAAATTGTATACTGTAGGAAGAATTTTAATATAGGAATTTTTCATTCACTAGAATGTACTATTTAATTTGGACTATGCTCAACAAACTTAAATAGTTTTCTCAAATTACCATATTACGGCAGTAACTCCCATAATACACCCAGTATTATGGGAGTTACTGACGGAACGGATGGGATGAATGGGTTATCGAAAAAAAATATCTACCCCCAATAAAAAAAAATTATTGAAGTAGGTTAATGGGAAATACGCTGTAGAAGTTATAAAAGTTGACAAAGTTAAATTTGCGGGGCGGGACAAACTTAATATGCACACATTTTGTATGAAATTAACTCATCATCATCCAAATCACTACAGCCGCGGGTGGGCCTTGGCCTGGACCAGAAAATACCTCCATTTTCTTCTATTCCTTCAGGTTAACGATCTTTTGAATGTATAGTTAAGTCTGTGTTATGCCCAGTACGTCTTAAATATATACATACGTGGCCATGATAGCGTAATATTTCATTATAAAGTATATTTACATACTTTTCGACCGATATTCCCTTCAGAAACCATATTTGTAAATAGCGTGTTTGTTAGTGAAAAACGTAAGCAATCTCTATTCATTGCTGTTTCATGTTGTTTAGTAAACAATTAATTCTTTCAATGCAATTTCGGCTCTTGTCGGACATACAGACAGACATACCACTGAAAGATTTTGTATCTTAACTTGATTAGAAACATTATAAGTTTCATGATGTGCTTACTATGTAAGAAAATCGGTTTTTTTTTAATATTAAATAACTTCTTAAAAATATTTCATGTCAAATTAATTAATAAAAACATTAACTTTAAATATGTTTGACTGTTTTTAATCAACCGTAAAAAATGGTAAAAACAGTGTATCTAGTTTTTTAAAGTTACGTGTTTATTTATTTCTTTCAACTTTTTTTCATTACTCCTTCAAAAAAATCCACCGTGAATGGACTATTCAAACGTCTATAGATACAAATGTACACCAACTTACTCAAATAATTTTATATCATATGTTCAACGGAACCCCAGTATCAACTAGTACTATCGGCGAGCGGATGCAGTCCTGACTTACCGCCAATTTTTTAAGATATTTGCGTGCTGAGTAGCGGAACTCAACGCCTCGTTTTGTCTACTAGAGCTGGAGAAAGAAAATAATTTTAAATATAATCATTGTCCCGAATGAAGAACGAATCTACAACCATCATGTGTCCATCCAGACGCTCTCACACTGCACCACGACAGCCTCAACATCTTATGGCTTTACTCATAATTTAATTATAATTTCTTGGCAACAGAGAGGACTCGATTGACACACGAAGGCCGACCAGACATCCATAACAAACTGACGCCGTAATGAAGCGGCGCGTGTCCATCAAAAGATCAAAAGCAATGGTTCCAGTTCACCTATATATATTATTCATTGTGATTAAATTTAATTTAAAAAATAAAGATTTGATATATTTATGTATGTTTTTTTATCTGTTTAGTTGTTAGTATTTTTTGTAAAATAATATAAAAATTTTGCAATTAACATCATAAAGAATATGCAACAATGTTATATTTTAGCTTAACAATGTATCCCTAGCGAGTACAGCTTACGTAGCCAAAGGGAACGGAGCCAAACGCTATGCTTTTTACATATCTCGTTTGTCTCCTCCACAGTCATCAATATCTCATCCATATAGCTTATTTTTTTAAATTTATTAGTCTATTTTATATATTATATTTCATCATGTAAAAATTTCACAGGTGTCATTTGAATTCATATATAAAAAAATATTCCATTAAACATGAACCCTTGACTTTGACCTTTGGCACAATCTAATGGAGCCCACCAGGCATGCCATTTAGTTTGCATCTGTTCCAAACCTATTATCGTTTCTTCACGGTTTTCATGTCTGTAAATACGGTTCATGTCTGTAAATATGAACACTGCACTTTACCGGACATCTAGCTATTCTCTATCTACAATGGGTTTGATTTATTTAATTAGAGTATGCTATTAGAAAAAGGGATATTGTATATTAAATTTAGTAATTAGTGATATCACTAATTACTAAATATATATAACGTAAATGTAGGTTCGATCCCCGCACGGGGAAATGATTTTTTTTTGCATTTCCACGCTCTGGAAAAATAAGACCCGGTGTTTATTTACAATACACAATGTTTCGAAATTGGGTGGAAAGTAGAGAAATAATTGTAAGTGATGGAGAGATCCGTCTATTCTGCGTGAAGCTACTGTGCAATTTTACTCTCATGTCGATCACAAAATTAATTATGAGACAATAAAACTCTACGAGCGTAAGACAAAAGAAATCAAATATTTTTAAATAAAACACCAAACTATTATTTAAAATGTGTTTCTTAGGAAAATATCAAACATCAAAGGTGTTTAAAAATAATCCATTGTGTTAGTTAATCCATTGTGGGTCCAGTCCAGGTGTGCCAATCATTAATTATTTTCCGCTATAGTAAGCCAGAGTGCGGCGTTGAGTTACGCCACCCCAACAGTGGAGAACTAAGTGTGACATTAGGTTTCCTCGTCTATTGTACTATTTGCAGGATCAAGTGTGAAAGCCAAAAATGTATTCTGTGTGACTACATACTTAGCAAGCTGGTATGTGAATATAAATATTTACAATTTCTCTGGTATTCTGAAATGTAAATATAAACATTTCCACTACTCTGTCAGATTATTGATATTTATTTACCAAAACGTCAATTTCACTAATATAAAAATATATTTTTTTTATTTTTTTAATGAAATTTAACTAAAAACAACTTAAAAGCAAAAAATATTTTTTTTTTCTATTTTACTGGTTTCTTTTTGTGATTGTATTCATTACAAAGAAGAAGAACATTTTTGTTGTTCTAAGGCATATGAACCCCATGAACAATGTATTTTTTCTTTTAACACGGCACTCCTTATACTTTTGACGACGTTTCAACGATATTAAAAATCTTGATTTTATATGTACACTTAGGGTTTGACGTTCTAACAGCTTTAAGTGACCACATAACGATAGCGTCCGTTCTTGCGACGTCGAATATTTAAGCTTTAATAACTTACAAAAAAGTATAAAGTTAATATAAGAAATTCAAGGTTTCCAAATATCAAAGGTTTTAAAGTTTTATCTAAAACATGTAAAAATCTAAGATCTTAATGTGCAGAAATAACTATTTAGTATTGCCTAGTTAAAAAAAAGATATTTAGCTAGTTATTTTTACAAATGATATTTCTAGACAATGTAAACTTTTGAACAACGAAACGTAGTTTTAACAATACACAGTAAAACTTTACTTCTAATAAAAAAGTAATTTACATTCTTGATTTATAAACGTATCCGAGTAATCGCCGGTCTCATTACGCGCAATGTGTTCAGTTTTATGTTCCTCAATTATTGCCAGAGACGGGTCTCTCCTCGTGGGTGTTTTTCATTGTTGCAGATTACTGTAATTAATTACTCTAAAAAACAGTGAAGTATATATGATATATACTTCACTGTTGTAAATATTTCATTTAAGATTGGTATTAGGATGATTTTTACATTTAATTCACAATATATTAAAAATAAAATTGAAATTTTGGTTAAGAACTCTCCATTTTCCACATGCCATTTGTATGCACTTTTGTCTGTGTGTCAAGACAAGACCATTTAACTCAAGATCGCGTGGAATTATCAAGCTGAAATTAAAATAAAACATTCAGAAGTGCTGTAGTTCTTGTAACTTGGAGCACAGGAATAATTAAGCTGAAGGCAATCAAAAGATAGAAGAGTTTTTGGTCCGTTTACAGGTACAGACAGTACTTTCCGTGTAGGTTACATTTTGAAATTTGACAAAAAAGAATCAAAAAACGGAAATGTAAGTATGTCTTAAAATAATTTATTACCAATTTATATTTGTACTTTGTTTTATATAAAATGAAGGCCGCCTAAATACGCCTGCATACTTAAGTTTGTCATCTTACATAAAGTCGCACAACACTGCTGTTCCTACGACGCGTCTTACATTACATTTTCAAATTAATCAAATTAATATTTAAAATTAAAAATAAAACTAAATCATAACATCAAACTAGAAAAAAAATGTGTACGTGAAAAAGACGTGTGGAAAATTTATCTGCGTTACCAAGTAATATAAACAATGGTGTGTGCTGGTTTCCTCAATCTAATCGGAATGGGTGATGATGGCAACACTAAACGTTTTTGCGGGCATTAAACTTGGCGCGGCCGGTCGTTACTTTATTGATAGGTGCATGTTAATGAGATATTAAAGATTTTTTCGGTCGTAGATTTTTTTTCTGGTTCACATTTGTTCCTAGGGAACCTAGTGTTTAAACATTCCATACCCTACTTTGCGTCCAATTTTCGATACATTGATGGTTAAGTCCGCCATTCGTATCGGACGTATTGGTTTTCTCGGCCTATCATGCTATATGCAGGATACAGCGTGAAGCTAAAAAATAAGAAAACATAAAAAGGGAATGAGTAACTTTAATTACTTACCTAATAACCATCTCCAATACATCTTCTCTCTCAAATACCTTGCAATACAAGTGCAATATCTTCAAGCAACTGTACCGGAGTCCAGTCCAGGTCAGTTCTGCTGATTTCAAGGCTTCGTCCCAGGGGCAGTTATCGTGTCTCGACAGGCAGAGCATGCCGTCGTGGGTTTCCGTAGGAGGCATTTATTCTTTGGTATTGGTTTAAATTTTTATGAACTTTGGTTTTTAATCAGTCTTTTATTTTATTTATGATGATTCATGAAGAAATACAGGTTTGACTAGTTGCGAAAATTGCAAGTTTTTGCCATATCTATTTGTAGATCTAACATGGTGTAATTATATATTCATATAGGGATTTCGTAGTTTTATATCGATAAAAAAATATTGCATTGGTTTTTTTTTAATTTAACACATTCTAAAAATCGTATAACAAACTTATTATAGGTAACTCGTAGTTTATAAAATTAGATTTGTATTTAATAATGAAATTTAAAGTTTTCCAAATGATGTACCTACTCATTACTTGCATCCCAAAAAACCATTTGAAAAGGAAGAATTTCGCTCGACCACACGGACTTGTATCAGAATTCCAGCCTTATTTACAATGAGTCGAGCTAATGTCTATATACGGTAAAAACACAAGTCTCGGGGTAATTGCTTGAACCTTCAAAGTATACTTATTTATAATGAGTGGCACAAAAAAATTGACATTGACGATGACGAACAGGGATGTGCGCGGACAGAGAGAACGCAGTATTAAGGCACTCCGATCTCACGCTACCTAATTTTCGACAGATTGTGTGTTGAGAGGCGGATCTCGAGTCTCGACGTAGACGCCAAACTTAGTTCATTTCACCGATTGAGAATCGAATCTACAACCATTTCGTTTACGGTCAGGCGTCGTGCCGCTACGATCGTACGTCGGTTATTATTATTATAGCACTGTATACCTTGTAACTTTATGTTTTGTTAAATGTAGTTGTAGTTATTGTAAAAAATATATATGAAATAAATATTATATGACAACCCTAACGAATTTACTATGCCGGTTTCATTAGATAACTAATTAAAGCTACGTGTACCGTTCTTCTGCTCGTATATTACCAATCAAGCGTTTATATATATGAATAAACATTAATATCTAATCATAAAGAGAAAAGGAGATATCTGAAACTTTTCCAATTTCGAGATTATAGAAACAGAGGATGTAGTGTCGAGACAATTCGCACTCAACATAATTCGTTAATTTGCGGATTTGGCGGTGCAACTATAAGCCGCGATGATGGATAAGCCATGGTGGGTGCAGTTGATGATGAACATTGAGACTTCAATACACTTCAACTAGGAACCCTTATAATTTAGCAGTGACTCATAGCCCCAGTTACATCTACACCTGACAGTGACGCCATCGTAGCGCAATTAGCTGTGAGCCTGCGCCTGTGTGTGACTCAATGTGATGTTTATAGGTTCAATTCCCACACAGGGTAACATTTATATAATACATTCATGACATGTTGCCTTTCGCAATTGTGTAATATGCTAAAACATAAGAATGCGTTTTCTTCGGGAAATTTGTTAATTTATCTAATTTTACTTCGAATATATATATAATTAACGATTTGTTAAGACTAAAAATTTCAAAGAAACCCAGATAAAAGTATTTGCTCAACATGTGTTCGTGATTTTTTGTGGCCTTTTCTTACCATAAGAAGTACTAACATCGATTAAATTACTTTAATAGCTCTTAATCAAACGCAAATACTAATAAAATCAATTAAGCCACGTGATGCCATTTACGATGAGAAAACGGCTGGTACCAAATGCAGTTGAGACAGGAAGTTCCAATTTAAACAATTCACTGTTGACATCTATTGTTTCTGAACTATATTCGCCTCAGTGCGAAGTGAGATAAGCAATTTAACATGTCTAAAGTGAATATAACTAAAGAAATTATCATGTTGTCTAGAACTACTGGTTCCAGAAATTAAAAAAAAATATTTTTTTCACAACTTTCTCGACTGTAAAACGCAGCCACCATCTGTCACTTCTACAGTCATACGCTTGTACCCCTGCACCACGTACACACATATTTTATTTTAAATATACATTTTTTATTTTATTAATTGTTGAAGTCCATTGCATTTATCATATAGTCTTTGTTTGTACTTTGACTTAATTAGGATAGCGCAGCTTAATTTATCCACAGGGTGCCATAACGAGTTCATTTAAACTAGAACGAATTGGTTAAATAAAAATTTAACAACACTAATAAATGACATGCAGCGTGCATGCACATGTATGTCAATTATGTGCTCATATAATATGAATAAATTAAAGGAGTATTGATAATTTTCTTAGCGTTTTATTATAGAAAATATTAGGTAGTTACCGATGATAATAAAGTCAAAGTTTTATGTCACTTATTATAAAAAAAATAAAATATTTATTGAGTAATGATTCCTATGTACGTATTACGTAAATATATAATTTTCTCAACAATAACTGTCTATTTTATAGCAATCGCTTTAAATATGTAAGTTTTTATTTAAAGTTTAAAAATATATATTAAAATAAAAACTTTTTTTATTAAGGCCGTCACCGTTGGATGCCGTCGTGGCGCAAGGGCACGAGGAAGTAACTGTAACGCGACGGTTATGGGTTCGATCAAAATTCAGGCGTTGAGTTCCGCCACTCAACACGCAATGCCTGGATTTGATGAAAATTCGGCAGAAAGTGGAGAACGGAGTGTCTTAGCACTTCCCCCTCCCTACCCTGCGGTTTGGGGAATACACCGTAAAGCTGATGTATGATTTTAAAATGATTTGTCTTAGGTTATTATCCCTTGAGTCTTTTTTGCTTTTGTTACACTATAGGACACTGGACAGATAGATGTAGGTCATTTACAAACATTAGTCGATGCAGTGATGTAAGGTTTCTAGCATTAGGCACAGTAAAGAACCTTGAAGACGTCCATTGTTGTGGACACTAACGACATATAATCTTATTTAAAATGAAGATTTATTGAAAAGAAATACAATTATTAGAATAATGTGGAAACTTTTAATATACATACATACATAAATATATTTTTTTATTTTTACAATTTCCCGTTAAATTATGAATGAGTAATTAGTAAAAAAGTAGTCAAAAATATTTAAATTTTAGCTTCAATATTGCACGCGTAATGCAACACCGCCATATTTATTCTCTCCATCCATAGTCCATACCCACTGCTGTAATATTTATTGTAGAATGATTGCTGAATGTAATTTTTATTTGGGAAATTTTTCTATTATAACTTGAAAAGATGACTTGAAATGTCAAAACAAACAATACATACAAAAAATTTACTTGAAAATTTTAAGCAACAAAAGTATTATATGTTTACAGTTTATTTTTACTTTTACTTCACTATAAAATTAGATATGACCCTATTGACCTAAAGAGTAAACAAATTGAACAGCTCAATAACAAAGATTCATTAATAAAAACGTTTTTATTATCGTTTGATTTTTTTGCTGCATTGGTTATTTACAGTTAAACAGATTTTTGAACTTCTAAAAAATTTTAAACATAAACAAATACAGTAAAACAAAAATTGTGGAATGTTAACGGCATATAGATATAATAAAAATTTTATTCGTTTACTACATTCTTTTACTGTTTAAACTATTGAACTTTAAGATTTAATAAGATATTTGTTAGTTTCATTCGGAATAAGCTGAAAGAACATAGTGTGAAATTAGCTCACGCTGTATCCCGCACACGCAGGGTAGGCAGAGAGACCATAGTGTTTAGACACTCGGTTCCACACTTTCCGCTGAATTCTGCGTTGATTTAGAATTCAAGGCATTGCTTGTTGATTTGCGGAACGCAACGCCGCACTTACAATTTCAAAGACAGGGAAATAGAAATAATTCATTCCTCCTAGTAGGGATATAAATCATAACCATTGTCTATATAATCTTTAGTGTCGTAGAAAAGGTCTTAAAGATCGGTAGTAGCGTGAGTCTAAGAGCATATTGATCATAATACTAATACTATCACTTCTATAGTCCTTTATATCGAACAAAATAATTGTTAACGACATTATAGTGTCATACCACACGTCAGCCATAAAGATGGACAAGATATTTAATTAACTCGTGTTTATGGGCGCGCTGTGTATAAATATTAAAACAATCAGAGAATAAAGCTTTATGTCAGGGAGGGGTCGTGACTGATGCTTACGTGGTAGTGTGACATTTTTTATTTTATAGGTTATCTATATTTTCATTATTTTATGGATCTAAAAATCTATCAATTATTTTAATACAATATAAATGATTAATTTCCGTCGCTAGACATGATTACTTCACACAAGCTGTGGCAAACAACGGTGACTGTATCTTACACTTGAACAGTTACTAGTGCGTTTCTACACAGTTTTCATAAATAATTGCATTAATATATTATATATAAAATATAATTGCAGCACACAATCTTTTAGAAAGTTTTAACAAAATACTTCTACTTACGCGGCTTGACATTATTGTTTAAGCCAGACTTATTAAAAAGTTAACTTGTTGTCAAGCTGACACCGTGCCCTCGGGCGCCCCAAGAATAACGTCACTTTGACATGTCAAATTACTTTTCAGCTATGATGTTTGACAGCACAATAGCTCTTAAAGACAATGCCTATATTAAATTTGTGAAAGTAAGCGATTTCCGACCAACATTGTTCGACGTAAGGTAACTAATGATAACACACCAGTCTTTCTCGAGATAAAAAATGCAAATAATGCTTCTAAGAATATATTAGTAATAAGATTTTAAATTGATCGTTAACAGTAAATGTGATTGATCGTCTCCGAATAGATACATCAAATTATATAAAATTAGCCTATTACTCATAGAAATAAAAAAAAAAATGTGCTTTACATTACATAGTTAGCCGACAGTTTTTATGTTGTCAATAAATTAATAAATTGTTTCTTTTCAAATGAAAAGAGAGATAGATAGATAGATAGATAGATACGTAAAAAATTTCTTTTTTATGCCAGAAAATACAGATATAAAATTTTAAATTTAAATTAAAGTAAATATTTCTGGCAAATGCTTCATAACGGAACGTAAACAATTCCGTCACGGCATTGTTAAAATAGACTTTGTAATCAAATATCCCTAAAGTAGTCTTATCTTTTTTAGATTATATAATATGTGCCTCGAGAATACAACATATTTTAAAATGTTTGCTTATATCTTGATGATTTGATTTTATACCTCAACGTTAACACGGAATGTGAATGGAATACAATTAAGATAAAATGTAGTGTAAGTATATATATGTATGTATACGGCAATTCGAACTTTGAATTATGAAAATAGTAATAGATATGTATAATAGCAAGACAAAGTGTTGCTTTGAGTGCTCGAACGACACGCAATGTCTCGAAAACTAAACGGCAAGTGGAAAACAGAGTGTCTCGACACAAACTTCCTTCTGCTTAGTTGTGCTAAACGTGGTAAACAGTATGAACTTACATAAAAAATTAAAAGAAGTAAAACCTTTCTTTCTGTCACATGTTATCATAAAATTACCTGTCTCGAGTCGTACAAGCAATAGAAAGAAAGCTTCATATAATGGGCATGCCTTTGCCTTTGTAATGCAAAACTACGAGTCACGTGTATACTTTACCATCTAACGACGTGTTTGTCCCTAATGCTACTCGTATGTCAATATTTAGTTTTAGGTTTAACGGTTTCGTTATAATTTGAAGAATAATACGTTTCCGGGAATTAAATTTAATTTATAAATAATACTTTGATATCTAAATTGTGATATTTAGCAAATTATGTTTTATAACTAGCTCTTAACGGCTTCGCCCATTTGGTTAAATGGACGACAATAAATTTTCGATATCTCTGAACATAAGTGCAGTGGGTTTGCATCAAAAGTAGATTTAAGTAATGTAATATCTATCTATATATCTGCATATAGTCTTCCTTGAAATATGGACGAACTATGTAAAGCCAAAAACATTTTTACAATTCTACTGCTAGTAGTTTGTGAGATAAGTGCATCTAAGCAAACAAGCCTTAAGTGTCTATAATATTTGTAAGTGTGGATACGATGATTAAAAGCTACTAAAATTTGAAGAAATCTATACTCTTTCTTGCGATATCCGGATATCGAATAGATTACCTTGTAAAAAAAAGAAGATAAACACGAAGGTTTTAAGAAAAGGACTTTTGTAGCAATTTTCTTATCTTTATAAATGAATGGCCGTACAATTTTTAATGTCATCGTAGTTACGATCGTATAATATTTAATTAATAAAAACACTTCACAATTTGCGATAGAAACTACATCTTAATTAAGATAAATATCTAATAATATACATTTTGAAACCTATAATTAAAAAATCCTACTATACCTAGTAATTATTTATTTATACATTTTCTTATGTATAGATAAATAATTATTAAGTATTTAATTGCAATCCTTGAGCTCATTCATATTTTTTTTTACTACATACTGGAACTTATTCCAGTTCACAGAATTCATTTACTTTAAAAGGATGTGGCCTTAGACCGTATTTAAAAATAGATATTATTTTACGTTAAAACTGTCATAATCGACTGGAACAGAAAGCTAGTGTACATTTGTGATCTAGTATTAGCAAAAATAATTTATCTGTCGGCAAATATATGTTGACGATAATATAAAATTATAAATATACGTTGAAACTGTTGTTGTTCAACTTTTAATATAATTTATGTTAAGCACAGTACTTAAAGTTACCATTAGGTAAGTAGGTATAATGAAATAGTTCTTATATTTAACGGTAAATCACTGTCACGTGACAATAATAGTTCGCTTCATATTGAGATAACTTTAAAAATTTATAGCAAAATAATGATAAGTCGCTAATATAAATACGATTTTGGTTTTGGCATTCGTCCAGAAAATACGTTAGGGTTGGAGCTAATGTTGCCAGACTTTTCATATCTTAAGAGATTTCTGGTACTTTCCGATTTTTTACCTCAGTGTCTGACCAGGGCTAATTTTGTCACGATTGTTGAATTTAATATTATTGCTTTATTATTAAAAATATTTTTATAGCTTAGCCAAATTAAAATCAATAAATAGCTGTTTTAGTTATTATAAGTTTTTTTAAAATTATTTATTGAAGTTTTAAAAATATAATATAATCTGGCTATCCTAGCCGGAGCCCTAAGGATAAGTATATTCTCCAAACATAAAAGTATTTTTTTTTATGAAACAAAAGTAATTGTATAGGATTTTGTTATCCAATTATAACTAAATGATACGAGAGATTTAGAGCCCAACCTGGCTCAAAGGCACAATGGTGCGACTGTAACGCGACGGTTTTAGGTTCGAACCCCACATGAGGGATTGAATCATAATATCTGTTAATATTTTCATTTCTTCGCTCAGGCATCAAGGTAAAAGCCCGTCGTTGAGTTCCACCTAACACGCAATGCTTCGAAAAATTCGGCAGGAACGCAGTGTCTTAACATTTGTCCCATCTGCCTAACCTGCTGTGTGCGAGATGCAGCGTAAAGCTGATTTTGATTTTACAACTATATGAAAAGATATTATGCAGCGCATATTTTGCTTTGGTTACTATTTACTTATGTCATTATCCTAATATAGGTACTACAGACGTAAGCCACTAAATCACTTTGATATTTATTTGCTTACAAGATTAGGTACTCTCGAAACATCACATAATTTAATTTTAATTTTACGATTCAAATATGTTACAAACACTGAGACTTGTGTTTGTTTCCTGTTTTAATAGAGGAAAATAAATATGTTGACATTTTAGTTATAGTTAAGTCGTGGCCACAAATTAAATGAATTATTACAAATTACTAAGAAACCGTCACGGTAGATACAGCGAGTAAGAACAGAAATCAAAACAGTGGTAAACACATGAATGTTGTTTTAAGAATTTACATTCTTTATGCATTTACGAAAAGAAACGAGTCACCGTCTCCAGCATTTCAACATGACTCAGGGTCCAAATACACAAATAAGTTAAAACTTAATAGGTATGGAAGTCCCATATCTATTAAGCGAGGAGATTAAAGAAATGAAAGTTTATTATATTTCACGTAAATATGGTATCGCACTCGCTCGTGTAAAATATGCTTGAATTAGTTTTTTGTAAACACATTGTATTGAAGAAATTGAAGTTACTTATACGTACAAAATCTCCTTAGCTTAGTTATATTATTATGATAGACTTTTTCTGGTTTCACTTTTACGTCTCGAGAAAACGTATCTAATTACTATAAAATTAACTTTTTCTATTACAAATGACGAGTATGAAGTGAGTTACGGACTAAATTTTAGCATTTTGCAGTCTAACCAATGGCAAAAACTTACAAAGTTACTTAAATTGAAATAATTTATTTTACTTTCTATTAAAATTAAATTCAAACAAACCTTTACATGTTCACAGTCACATTATCCATTTATTTTATTACATTAATAAGAACTAATTTGCAATTCCTTCATGAACCACCATATTAATTAAAATAAAGAAACACTAAAATCACTATGACGAACAATCACTAACAAATCTAACTACTACTATAAAAAAAAACAATTTGAAATTGACAGTTACGTTCCGTTCGTAAGCCGCGGCCGGCGGGGCGCTCCAGCGACGCGTTTGCGTTCCGGCTACCAAATGACAAATGCGCGTCAACGAGTTGTTCGTTTGTTTACCTCCAGTTTCGCTCGCTCAAGTTCAAGGAATGGAACGCATCGGCCAATTCAACATGGCCTCTGATTACATATTTAAGCGCGCATTTTGTATTAGCGCCGCCAGGTGATACGGATCTTTAAAAGTGTTCGCCACCAGTACAAGTTATGATGTCATGTTAAATGTACTCGTGATAAGAGTAATCTAGTGATAGCAAAACAATACTGAGAATATGTGTTGTGCTTGTTTCTGTTTCTTCAAATATTTGGATTAAGTAAAGTGAATATATTTACTTTTATTGCATTTTGCTATTAATAGCAGTCAATAAATGTATATTGATGATTAAGTGATATGATTTCTACATCTTAAGATGTAGAAATCACTTTCTCGACGCAGGTATGAATAAACGTATGTCATATAAAATGAGCTATAACAAATTTTAATCTAATTATTGTCTATTTACTACTATATTAAAGTATAATTCAAAGTAAATGATTGTAAGGTATTCTATTTTATGATTATGTACTTGAATTATGTTTCTTAAATGTTATATGTCATTAATACATTCCATGACTTTTAGGATTCCGTACTTGAAAACAAAAAGACGAATGTCTTAATCTGTTGTATGATACAACTTGTATCAAGTCAGTCAGTATATTAAGATTCCATCTTTTTCCTAAAGATCACCTAGAGACAGAATATCAAAATTACAAACTTTTATATAATAAATTTATGTACAATTAATGTGTTAATAAATTTTCACGTACCTATAGGTAGTCGTTCCTACCCATAGTCAATAAATATAGATAGGTGTATAATTAATAATTAAGGTATATTTAATATAAATATAGACACACCGATAAAATATTTAAATTTTAAATATAAAACTTTTTTGTACTTAATCCTAATCAAATCTATCATGTAACTCTCATTAGTCTATACTGCCTACCTTATACCTACTATTTTAATTTATATACGAGTATAGCCTATCTGATATATCAAAAGCGGAAGTTGCAAACGGTAGATCTAGTTATTTCTCTTTTTTTTTTGTTTATAAACTAGAGATGTTATTTGTTGGCCGAATTTAAATGGATATGAGTAAAATTGTTGAATTTATAACAATAAACTAAATGTTATTTAAATTTTGTTTATTTTTGTTAAATCTTTTGTTAAATTTTTGTTAATTTTGTTAAAGTTATACATTACATATTTAACATATATTAAAAACGTATCTATAAGTAATTTTACCATGATATAAAAATTATCACGTACTAAAATTGGAGCGAATACTATCTTATCGGATGTAACGAACGGAAAATAGATATCACCTATAGATAAAATAAGGGTATTCCTCGTTAATTAGAATAGCAATAGGTATAAAAATATTCCAATATTTTGCTCAATAATACCTTTAGTATAATTTTTTACTAAACATACACATACTAAAGTCAAAATGGACCTAGTGAGTTCTGTCCATCTGAATTTGTCATCTGAATCAAAATTTTTGGGATGTGAATTCATCCGAGATTCATCATTCGAGTTGGAATTTTCTCAATTGATGTATTTCTGTTACCGCCACATAACGAATATTAAAAAACAAATAAAACAAATACTTCATGGTATCCTATACAACAATCGTGTTTTTGTTGTTTTTAAATAATGCTACGAAACCCTTTGTGTTCTTGTTTCAACTCGCGCTTGGCCGATTTGTATAATTTCCATAAAAGACTTGACTTATAGCGAAATTATTATATATTTAATGTAAAATTTATGTAGGCATATATAAACAGGCATTAACTTAAATAAACAAAATTTGACCTTGGACTTAACACGCACTTTGTCTTTCAATTGCTGAAAGTGCGGCACGAAATAGACTAATACTAGGTCAATAGGTTCTCTTTACCGTAATGATGGATTCTGTACACTAAGCTATTTTTAAATTACATTCAAAGTAAAACTGATAATTTCTCGAATTTGATTCATTAAACACATAATATTTACATAAACGTTAAATCAGTAAGAGAGGCTTTCATAAACGTGATTGTAAACTTTATGACATTTTTAGATAGCAGCGTATATAGCAACCAGCGGGCAGGCGAAGGGAACCTAGTGTTAACTGAAGACGCTTCGTTCCACACTTTGCACCTAATTTTCGAGGCACTGCGTGTTGAGCGGCGGAACTCAACGCCGCACTGTCTTGTTACCAGTCTTGTAGGGAAATGAAAATAATTTATTCCCAATTTTGAAGTAACTAACTAACTAACATTTCGAAGTTCAAACTTACCAAAAGAAGGAGGAGAAATGAGTTGCATAACAGCGATATCTCTTGAACCAAGTTACTTGGTTCTTGGTTCAAGATACTTGAACCAAGAACTAGGTTCAAGATCTTAGCCTATCTAGAATTATTATTAATTCATAGAACTTACTTCGAAGGCGGCAATAGTAGAACAGTTTCGAATTTGGTGTTACTGGAGAGGTTTCAAGGAAATGAAATATTTCATACGCAATGCCTCCGAAATTTGTAAAAAAATACCGGGAAAATTCAATAAATTTCTTGAACAGATCTCTGTATCGTCTAAAGTAATATTAAAAAGTCGAAAAATTTGCGTGGTTGAATGCGCTAATCTCAGGTGCTACTGGTTCGTTTTTTTTTTATTTTTGCGCTAGATTACTAGATTATATATTGTAAAATAAAAACGCATATTTTTTTATTAAGAGACATCTATGTTTTCATGATAAGACTTTAAAACGTCTTAATTACATAAAGAAGCTACTTATATGTATTAATTTAGCTATTCTGTAATAGATGGCGTTGTTTTACTTTCTTATTTTAAGAATAATTTCTGTTTTCCTATGATGTTTTAAATCTGATAATGATTTCTATGTAAGATATACATATTGTATTTATTTAGACCACTAGCTAACTATTTAACTGTATTATTTCTAATGTTTGTTTGTTTTCGTTGTGTATGTCATGAAAGGTGTAAAATGGTTGCAAAAAAAAAGAATGATTCCTGTTTAAATGTAATAAATTATATTATTTCATTTTGTTACAATTATTTATTAATAAATGTATGATTAGGTATGTAATTACAAACGCATGTTATCACTAGTACAAAGTGCATAATGTAAATAGAAATAGTTGTGTAAATATTTGTAGTAATTAAACACAATGAAGAGGAAGTCGACGATAGGTCCTTGCTTTCCTTAAATAGATAGTGACAGCTAATGTTTTATTTATTTATTTGACTTATATCGGTGTTATTTATTGTGTTGCTCATTGTTTCAGCACATCTTCAACTTTTACTATAATTTTTTTCACCTCGAGACATTGCACGTTGAGTGGGTTACTCAACGACGCCCTGATACTAGCCTTAGGAAACAGAAATAAATATAGTCATTTACTTGAGTGCGGATCGAATTCATAACAACTGCATACGATGCAGACGATGTATATGCAGTTTAGACCATAAAATAAAAATGTTTTAAACCTATATAAAGCTTAACTTCGTCATATAAATATTTTTTGGAGTTCTACATTTCTAACACCTTAGTATTAGTAATATTAGCAATCGAATATTTTAATTGTGGTATAAACATCAGTTGTGAAGGAAAACAATAGTTACTATTGAAACACAAAAGCCTGTTGAGTGATTCAACGTATATTATATAAGCATATTTTTACTTGAAAATTAGTCATATCCATTAATATCATTTGTTTTAGTTATTTTATCGGATTCCCACATAAGCTAGCCACTAATCACATAAATTTAATATTTTTTTATAAAACTAAGTTTAAAAGTAAATATATATTTTTTTTTATGGAAAAGACGAGGCAAACGAGCGTTCGGGTCACCTAATGGCATGTGATCACCGCCGCTCATAACACCGTGTAACACCAGAGGAGCTTCAGGTGCGATGCGAGTCTTTAAGGTGGTGTGGATGATATTTAAGTTTATGACGTACGGTCAAGCTGACACTGGGGTGCACCAGCTTAGACATGAGAACAGTACTCCATGTGAGGCGGAATTTGGGGCCCTGTATAAGGCCAATCGGTGTTTAGGCATGAAGCACCGTCTCGCTCTGCTGATGACCCCCAGTTCTTTCGAGGCCAACTTGGCCTTGCTTTCCAGATCTTTGTATCTATCTTTAAAGCAAATTAGCGAGAGGACAAAGTATTCCCAGAGAGTCATTAGCACTTCATTATCTATTTCTTTAAAGAAAGAGGCATATATTGTAGGTTTTTATGTGTAAATGTGACAAATGATTTTTCTTTAAGTCAGTTATTCTGACACGTACTATACATGCTAGTAATATTTATTTCAACGTATTTTATGACAGCATTTGAAGAAGTGACCTATAAAACATTGCTCGATGTACTTAATTGAATGAATCCGGTTGTTATCAATGATTTCAAGTAAGTCATTCATACGGAATGGGGACATCTGTCATATTATTATATTATTAATTAATTATATATTTATTTTGTTGGACATTTTTATATTTTGCAAATATAAATTTATATATATATATAGAGAAGAGAGTGCGTTCCCTGTCGGTACAGAAAATGAAACAAATACACTTTTACAACAACATTAAAAGTATAAAATTTCAGTATCTAATTGGTAAAATTAAATAAATAGTAAAAGAAAACAATCAAAACGTTATTTAATAAGAATAAATAAATAAATAAATATCATATTCTAAATGCTATGTAGTCCACCTACATATAGTTATTTATTTTAATCATAGTAACTTGAGTATTGAGTATAACGGGCGTCGTTCATAATTAATTTTTAGTACAAAGTGCATGAAACCACTCTAATGTAACGCGATCTGTTCCAATAATAATAAACGACGATATGGAGCTAACATGATTAAACAATTGGACATTATTTATACAATTTTAAGTAGTGCTAGTTCAAATTCTGTATACTTAAGTACCATAATGGTTGTGGATTTGACTTCGACCTAACCGGCTTTATTTTGGCGAAAAATGGAGAAATAGATGAATTAAAAAATGCAAAGAGGCCTTGGTCTGTAGTTTTGTATAAATATGTTCGCTTAAATGCTATTTTTTTAAATTTTTGGGGCATCTTTTTGTTAGTAAAATTTCTGGAATGGGCACCAGAGTATTCTGGGGTGGGCACGGGCCACGTGCCCATCCCTTTTCCTATGCCCATGAATGCGACAGTACGTTCGTCGTATCCCAACTCTTCAAAGGACTTATTATATTTAAATTATTTTAACTTCCTCGCCTTGCGTAGGAAACTATTTCATATTTCAATAATGAACACCTAAGGTGGAGTACCTTAAAGGCCGACAACGCACCTGTAGCTCCTCTGGTGTTGCATGGAGTCGTGGGCGGCGGTGATCACTTACCATCAGGTGATCCGAAAGCTCGTTTGCCTTGTCCTCTCCCATAAAGAAAACTTAGAGCTTCCGGATGTGGTAATCACCATTTTATGAGAACCATTAATACTATTGTAAATATGTAAATATGACCAAAAGTCTAACAATTCTGCATAAAATTGGATGATGATATTATGATGCATGCTGAATTTACATATCCTTTAAATATATCACCTAAATTATGCTTTTGTTTATTTCTAAGAAGAAAATTTAGATTTGTTCCGGAAACCATGCAAGCGTTGTTTAACAAAAATAAACTAGTGGAAATGATGCTTGTTAGGTTTTCTTAACATATTTCTGGTGGCTTTTTTTTAACCAACTTCAAAAAGGAGGACTTTATCAATTCGATTTTATATTATTTATATGAGATGTCACTTTTAAAATGAAGGCCTCTTCTTTTAGCAAGTGTTATGTGATGACGATGTAAAACGGTTTTTCACAAATTTATTTACACAACAAGATATTCTTCATGACAAATGCGATGTACATACAGTGTGTTTGTGTTAAGTGACGTGTAGTATTCTTTATTGTGCACCATGTAGATATTTTTTGCCATACATTATATAAGTATGTCATAGTTGTTAACAAAAAATCTAAACAAGGAAATATTTTAATGAAAATATAAATTTTCCTCGATTCCTGATTCAAAATATTTCACTATTAAACAGGAAAATGTCTTAATATAAAAAAAAAGTTTGTTTCATGTAATTACTTAAAATATCCGTGTATAAATGATAAAATAAACAAAATGTAAAATACCTATCTGAACGTTTGTCTTATTGTGAGCGGTCACGGCATTTGGCTACAAAACAAGTACTCAAACGTTTTTTGTCTCCACATACATTATATTTTTTATCACGAATATTTTATTCAATATATACTACATTAAGACATCCCTCGTGATCTTCGTCGCTAAACGATAGCTATCGAATCCTGGAGTCTATCCCTGGAGAACGGAATGTGCCAGCCAATTCGGATAACTTTATAGTTATCCGAATTGGCTGGCACATTCCGTTTTTACTAAGGTGAAGTTATCTTCAACTTAGTAAAAATTGATATATTTGATATTGTAGTTAGGATATTGAAATAAAAAATAGAGACCTTTGACCAATAAAATAATGTAATTATGTATTTAAATATTTATATAATACATTGAATAGCGGGAGGTTGAAAATATGATGATGTTCTCCTTAACATTTATATTTCGTATATGATACGTACATTGTCTGCAAAAATTTATATATATTTTTTTCACATAATTAACGCCTCGTAAACGGTTTTTATGTCGACACCGAGCGCTTCGTAATTTTAGTTTTGTAAACAAAGGCAATTGTAATGTTTCGAAAATGTATATGTATTGTACTTTGACAGTTTTATGAGTTTAAATTTTATTTTAATGATTCATGATATCTATTAATCTATTTCTGTCTTTCTTGCGTCTATGTAGAGCTAGGGGCGTTTACTTTATTTCTGTAATAAAATTATAATATTATAGGCATTTGGACTTCAGCCTATCAAGCCTTTGCCTATCAAATTTTGATCCAAGGATGTCGATATTCTTTATAATTTGTCTCTTATATATATTACATTATCTTATAACTTATAACTTACATTATCTATATCATTTAAATCCAAAATTAATAACCTAATGTATATAGATACATACACATATATACATAAGAATATTATAAAAATACTGTTTAGACATGCACTTCGTCTTTATTTCATTACGTTATAAAATTGAATAACAATTGAAACCAGTTTTATTATGCAAATTTCTTGTTGTGTTCATACATACACTTTAAACGTGAGGTTTAAAGAGCAACTCTGAGTTTAGTGATATTTATATAACTTTGGAAATTATCAGCAAAGTTAGTTAATATTTTTATATAAATATAGAATAAATTTCGACAAATCTGGATAACAACCTTCACTTTTTAAATCGAATAATAGAGCACAGATTCTGAAGTCTAACTCAGATTTTTCTTCGAATTCTTCTGTTGTATTCTTCAAAAATCGTAATCAACAGATTATCATGTTCACATTTCACACACTACACACTTGAGCAAATCGTAGTCTTACAAAAAAAAAATGTAGTAAAAAAAAGCACAACACGGTCATCTCTCCTCCATAGCTTTGGCGCAAGTTTGACAATTGACATGTGATCGAAAATTGTTGTTGCTATTTTTACGACGGACCGCATGATTTCTCTCTCTCGAAGGAAACTTTTGTATTTTTCTATCACCGAAATCTTCTTTATCACCTTTGATTACGCGACGATATATCTCCGCCCATTCCAATTGTTTTAGTGATAAGCACATTGTGACAGTTGTTGTGTTATAATGATGATGTACGAGTATAAACAGACAGACGACTGTTCGCCGCCGACACGCGTATGACAATGACGAATAAACTAAGTAATGCGCCTGCGACCTCTTGATCAAGGTTATTATTAGAAACGGTTACAGAAGGTTGTCGATTTGCTGATTTATATAAATATTTATATTTTAATTAGATATCATATCTACACTATTTGTAGCGGCCATTTGTATTTCTTCCTCATTTATCATCAGATTCAGTGATAAAAGATATTAGATACAGATTATATTTATTTTTACAAAATATACATTGGTGTCGAAGTTTCATTTATAATAAAACTATAATAAAAATTCAAATATTTTATATAAATAAACCACTCATTTCGTTATTTTTAACGAAACTATATGAACATATACCGACTACTAAAAAATATACATATATTTTTTACATGCAACACATGATACATATATAATTTGCGTGTAGTATATAATAACACGCGTTTCCCGCCATTTTTATTTTGACTTAACCCTAAAGTGATAGTAATTTTTTTAAGTAATATATGCCATTTACGTGAAAATAACATTTAAAAACAAAAGATAAGTTATCAGTGACCCGGATGGAGACCCTACGCTCGATAACGCCTATTAGTGCGTATGTTTGTAGCGCTTGTTAACCTAATGATACTACCCATTACGTGCAATTGTATCTGCGTTATGTTTTGTTTGGTATGTTCTCTTTACGTAGCAACGTTCGGGGCGCTAAAATAAAGAGTAAATAACCATTTTTTTTATAAGGCAATATTTAAAATATAATAGAACTTTTATAATAGAAACAATATTATTTCAAATCGCACACATCAATCCCCATATTAATAGCTGTTATTGTCTTCCACAACAAAGACACCGACATAATGTTATTTTTATAGCGTGACTCACCTCCAAGGGTGTGAAATGAAGCCGGGACAAAGCTCGGGACAGTTGTCACACGGCCTGCCTTCTGACACCTCCTTTATCCGGACGCCCTGTTGACAAAGATACAATGAGAATGGCGTCATTTAATAAATTGCTATTATATTTGAGACCCTTGCCTGAATGCATGCCTAGTATTAATATTATAAGTCACTATGACGTACACGATGAAAGAATGTAGCGTTAAAAAAATGTATCTAATTACAGAAAAAAATCGATTTGATTGGTTTCGTTACATGATTCAATGGTAAAGTTAATAATTTTACCAAAATATAGTTTTATATGAACGTGTTTCAATTGTGAGCGTGGCAGTACGTATAGAACATTTATCATGTGATTAAAAAAGAGTGAAATTTCATTATTAAATTGTATTATTTGTTGTGATTAGAGCTTAAATTATGAATTTACGTGGTTTTTTTTTTGAACAATAAAACAATATAAAATACACTAAATTAATAGAATAAAATGCAAAAATACACAAAATAAGAACTTGTATGCGTATGATCGCATCCGGCTATAGGAAGCCGAAAAGCTCTATCATATCCTTAAACATATTCAATTTAATTATACAACAGATATTCAACTTTAATATAGCAAAAACATAATTATAATAGGTGAAAAGAAATAGAAGACATAAATAAAGTTACCAATAACTTATTAAGTGCATCTATGGTGCTGATTCCCCCAAATTTCTCTGTAATTTCCCAAATCATATCATCCTTATCATCTTTCGTGTCGTCATTTGAATCACAATCGCTGTAGCTGTCAGAAGTGTCACTGTCCCGTCTGTTTCCAAACAACTTGAATATACCTTTCTTTTCAATCCACGACTCGTTTACGCTTTCCTTAAAACTATTAATTTTCTTATTTTTCTTATGTATTTTAAAAGGCACTTGCTTTAGTCTCGGTTGTATAGGATTTCTTTTGTGTGAAACAGTTGATTTCTTGTAGTGTAATTCGTAATCTTCTTCAGAAACTCCACAGTGATATAATAGAAAGTCTTTCCTTATTTGTTCTTGACCTTCAAGGTCTCGCCAGTAAGTTTCTTTCTGGCGTACTCCCAAATAATAATCTAAGTCCCTCTCCCCTATATCATCATAGTCATCATCATCATCTTCCTCATCAAGGTCCTCATTATGTTCGCATTCCTTCACTATTCTATCTAGTAAGTTATATTTCCTTGCATTAGATTTTCTTAAAAAGTTAGCAGTGTTAGTTGATAAAAATTTTGTTGTCTTCCTATAAACGGTCGCAACGGATTCACGTCTTCGCTTCAAATTATACATTGTTTTTAGAGTTTGAAATGAAACAATTTTTTTAATAAACTTCAAAACTTCATACTTCCATTGCATTACCAAACATTTTTAATTATTTTTATAATATAAAACCAAGCAATTTGGTTTTTTTGCAACTAAAGTAAAATTATTATTTAAAAGGAATATTTTTTTTTTATATAGCCTTATTTTTTTTTATCTTCCAGAACACAAACAGGCGTTAACAATAGGGTAGTTTCACGCCACAGTGACCGCGGGGAACTAGTACACATTTTACTGGTGTAATGAAAATCATATACTTCAATGCTTTTACAGAACTTATATTTCCTTCAGAGTCAGATACCGTTGCGGCTGTACAATATTTACTTATTTATTCTATTACAATATGTTATTCTTTAGGACGTCTTTCTATTTCGGCTACAATTCCAAAAGTCTCAACAATTTTCACGACCACATCAAGCGTCCTTTAACAATTGACATGCGATCGTAATTCTATAAACATATTTTCAAACATATCTTTTTATCAAACAAAGAGGTTGAATTACATTTTTATAATAAATTACTGCGAATATAAAAACTCATTACACAAAATCATTACATTCGGCCATCCTACTTCGTGCAGTCTCCTGACGCACGACTACTCACTAAACCAGTAAACGTCAACAATATGTTATACTCTAATCATTACATTCGGTCGATTACAAATAACAGGTACATTTATTAATATTGTCTCTCGGCCTAATTGACATCACTCTTTTCAAAAACTCATTCCATACTTCCTTCGTTTTGTAGGCTGTGATTAACATCATATGGATTCCTGATGCTTCTTACGTTATCTTCCTCCAGTATCATAGATGCTGTATCCTCAAAACTTAACCGAGGTCTTAATCGCCTGTCTTACCAATAAGTAACAACCACTAATATAATTAAACGATCGCGTCTTATAGAGCTACGAGTACTACAATCTCATATTATCTAACAAAATTCACATTAAATTCAAGACTTCACATATAAATTCATAAAAAACAATATTTCTGATAATTTCTGACTGAATTTCTGATAATAAAAATTCAAGACTTCACATATAAATTCATAAAAAAACAATATTTCTGATAATTTCTGATAATAAAAATTCAAGACCTCACATATAAATTCATAAAAAACAATATTTCTGAGACCAGAAGATTTTTTGAATTCTCAGTGCTTTACCCACATACTTATAACAAATTTGTAACTTATCGCTGAAAGTGAAGCTGAAGATCGTCCAAGAAATAAGAGGAAATCTACCTTTAATAAGAGGAACTATCAATAACGCAAGATTCTTTTTAAATATTGTCTGTCTGTTTTGTCGATTTGTGTTGTTTGTCTGTGCGCTTGTATACGCTTATCCTGAGATTAAGAACACTTGCAAGCAAAGAAATATATAGAGTATTTTTTTTTAGTTTCAACTTAATGTCACATCAATAAGCAAAAACAAATATAAATATTATGTTCTAACGTCAACTCGCTACATGCTTGTTTATCTATACGTATTTATTTATTTTATTTATTTATTTATTAGCAGGTGTAATTCAGTTACAGATATTATGACATAGTCAAACGAGATCACAAATCAACATAGGAACCCTTACACCCCGTTCATAAGATTGGGTTACTCAGTCCACCCGCTCTATGTCCAAGATAAAGGGCAACCAGTTTCCCGATTAACTCAAAAACAATTATAATATCTCCGCATATTGCCCGTGCGCGGACCTGCGAGTTTGAGTATATTACTATAAAGTTAACAGTCGGCTGTCTTTATAACATTTCTTTTCGTATTATTGTTAATTTTTTTCTTTCCTTATAGTGTATAAAATTTTGCTATTTGTGTTTTGTATATTAAGTTTCGGTTAAATTTTCCGCCAATACTTTGATTTCATTGTTAAATATATAAAATAATAAGAATAGTATATTGATATTTGAAATTATTATATTGGTAATCTCATAATAATAATAAAGATACACTATAAAATAAAGAAAATATATATATTTAATCGATCTCTATAAGCGATCTCTACCAGGCAACTTTAAGGCAATACAGTTCTACCGTCTTCCCCTTATACGTACATTTAATGTGTTTTGCAGTGAAAATGAATAGATTTGTAAATTGTGAATGTGAACTAGAAGATCATGAAAATCTACTGCATGTGATGTTTGTAGGGTACCTGGTGCTTCTGGTGTGGATTGTGGTGTGATGAGTATCAATTATTCACAAACATATACTAATATTATATTGTATAGAAAAACTAATTATAACAATACAATTTCCAATATCAACAAATATATATAGATATTATTTATTAACTAATATTAATTATTAAAATTATTAAAGTTATTTTCAGTTTACGGGTAAATTCTAATAAGCCGTGAAAAACGTGAAAACGAAAACGTGTTCAAACAAACATTCACCCCCATGTCATCCCTTTAGGATTAAATTTGTCAAAATTTCTTCTTAGTGGTTATAATGTGTACATACAAAATAGATATTCTCAGAGCCTGTGTGCTTTTAGTTGGGATTTAAAACGTTTGAAAACATTACATTCAATAGAATTCAGCGTCGTGCCATTGATATGACAAAAAAAACGGCTATGTTGAGTTTTTACAACTATAAGGCGAAAAATACTAAATAATTTCATACGTTATTTTAAGATTAGCCTCATGAAAAACGCAATAACGAGTTTACAATGATTTCAAAATTCTCCAATATGAACGTGCCAATTTAAATTAAGTGGTACAACGTGTACCCTGAACTGCTCAAGAACTTAAATGTCTGACCCTACCACGGAACGAAATGAACAGAGAGTTAGCTATAGTTGAAATATTTGAAACGATCTTTGAACTATTTTTGTATAAAAGTGATTTAAAAACATATTTGATACAAAGTTGTAAAGTTTATTCTTTCAAGATTTGACCAATGACTGAGTAACTCAATTTGAACATGGTAAGTTTTACCGTAAATTTTTATATTTGAAAACGTACTGAATTTAGATAAAAATATCAAGGATGAGAAATTTTAAAAGCTGAAAATAATTTTTAAGACTGAGTTATACAAATAAAAAGAATTTTCTATAGTACTGTGTATACATAATGTTACAAAAAAAAAAAAAAAATCTTTTTTTTTTTCTATTAATTTTCTTATTATCTTCCCTATTAATTTCCTAAGGATCTTTCCTGACTTTTTTAAAATTTCTTTTAAGATACTTTTTAAGATAAATTTAGAAACCTTTGTTGCCCATTTACGCTTAATGAGTAGAATTAGTTTATGAACAAAAAGATTATATTAATTATAATCATGTTTGCTCGACAAAATTGCTGCAAACTGACTTTTATTGAATTGCCTAAAAATTTAATTCTCAACATATAAATATTTTTTTTAAAACTACGTTAACAATGCGGTGATAGTTCGGTAATCGATATTCCGTTGTGGACGAAAATAAACTAATTTATGACAACCATGTTATATAGGGTACTAAATCGCATTAAATTAAAATAACATCGTACGTAGCAATTACCATTATAAACTATTATAAACTAACTAACAGCAACAAATTGCGATCTTTTGCGAGCTTAACAATTGCTAAGGTTTCGAGTTTGTAAGAGAGTAAACATATTTCTGGACAAATCTGACTAATCTCATCTGCAACTAGCAAGTTACGTATCTCTATTTTGTTATACAAGTTTAAATCAGGGCTAACGCCTGCCTAGTTATCAGATAAATTTTCAAAAATTGAGTGATCGTGACTCTTCCTATGGATAGAGGTCCAAGAGAGATGAAAAGAAACTAAGTGTAAGTTTAATATTAGCTTACATATTGACTAAATTAACTAGCTTAAAACATGCAGATATTGATATTAAAGCACTCTATGTACGTTTCAATTCGTTATTCAAGAAAATGGCAAAAATACATATATTATAAATACATATTGTACTAAATGAGAGCAAGGCTCATATATGGATTTAGTTAAGTCCTTCTTCACTAAAATTAAAAACAAATCTCTATAATTGTAGGTCACTGGTGGCAGTACCTTATGTTGTGATTTTCTTCTCGCTTTTCTATTAATCTCTTTCAGTATATTTGTTGATATATAATAATTGATAGTAAAAGTTACATAAAAAAAATATTTAAATATATCAAATTTTGAACTAGCAGATCAAACCAACAAAAGTATGACTTATGATATTTACAACACTGAGACGTCACCTGATCTTGATACTAATCTTGACCTGATACGCGATTGAGACTATTTTCTACTTTAAATGCATGACAGGAGCTAAGATAAATCAATAAATCTTCTGGTTTTTACTACTTCTCATATTCTAACACAATCAATAAATATTTCTTTCACTTTAGTCACATCTATTAAGACAAGGAATTTATTACAGAAATATTCACGTATTTTCTTATATCACATAGTATTAGCCTTAAATTGTTCAACTTTAGTTTTCGATACGAACTAATTTCTTGCAAGACCCATTAAAATCAAAAGAGAAAAATTTATAATCTAATTCTCATTGTAGTTATACATTTCAGCACATTCATTTAATTATCTAAACCAATTTTATGTATTCTACAATTAAGGTATTGATCTATTAACTTCTATAACATCATTTACTAAATTAGGACTTTAATCCTTATCTATTACACAGAAATATATAAATGTGAACATTGCCTTTGTATACCAGTAAAAAGTTCCTTTGCGACTCTTTATATCACTGACACGTTTTACCACATCAGACGAACCCCTCATCAGAAGATGTCGACGACTCTTACGGCCGCGAAGACCTTCTAATGTTTTGCATTTTCTCATTCTCATTGCGCTCATTTCATTGGGTAGTTTCTCTATGGTCTAATACACATCATACGACTCCATGTCCCTCAAATTAATGCAAAAAATCTCATTAAAAACAAATAATCTTTGTAAATAAAATGACGTTTTTATATTGTCAAATCAAAAAGCATTTTCTTTTAAATGTCATTCTAAAATTATTTTCGTCGTCAAAACGTCAATAAATAAATTCTTATAGTGAATTCACAAAACTGTACTTAAAATCTTTTCTTTAAAATTTCTTTCTAGATTCGTTTCGTTCTATCATCAAAATATCAACAAATCTAAAGTCAAACTGAATAAAAAAAATTTTACTAAAATAACCAATATAAATACACCAAAAATATCAATTTACGCTCACATTATCTACAAATACTATTACGCACTACGCCTGACATCCCGCGGCCACAACCAGCCACGAACAAGCAAGCGCAGTTATTTAAAATACATAAAATTATCTACTTTTCAACTACGGCCCGCTCACCGCTTATACAGCACGCTCACTGCTTATACGGCCCAGCCACCGCTTATCTACACAGCCCGCTCTCCGCTTATACAGCCTGCTCTCCGCTTATACAGCCCGCTCACTGCTTATACGGCCCAGCTACTGCTTATACGGCCCAGCTACGGCTTATCTAGGAATCGCTCTCCGCTTATACGGCCCGCTCACCGCTTATACGGCCCAGCTATCCCAATCTACTTAGTACTTACTTATCTCTATTTACTTATCCTTACACTCAACACACACAATTCTAAAGTGATTAAATTCACAATCAAAAGCTATACATACTACAGCTAGCTCCTTCTTGCTTGCTTGTACGTACCTCACTTTAAGACGGGGGATCCCACTTCTGATATGTAAGGAAAATCATATACTTCAATGCTTTTACAGAACTTATATTTCCTTCAGAGTCAGATACCGTTGCGGCTGTACAATATTTACTTAAATTCTATTACAATATGTTATTCTTTAGGACGTCTTTCTATTTCGGCTACAATTCCAAAAGTCTCAACAATTTTCACGACCACATCAAGCGTCCTTTAACAATTGACATGCGATCGTAATTCTATAAACATATTTTCAAACATATCTTTTTATCAAACAAAGAGGTTGAATTACATTTTTATAATAAATTACTGCGAATATAAAAACTCATTACACAAAATCATTACACTGGTATCCATTGCGGGGATAACGACTGACGTGATAATGGTCACCTGTGGGCGTGCGAGGTTTTCACTGACCAGCCTATAGAGATCCCCAATCAGGTGGTGATTCTATAGCATTTATCACTTATATAGCTACAAAGTGGGTCTTGGTAAAATGGCAGGTGTCATGGTATACGTAGCGAGGGTGTGGACTCTTTACGATCATGCAAACAACAGCTAAATGTGTCCATAGTAAATGAGTCGGCAAGTCGCGACACCCTCGGAACAAATTGAGGAGCTTGTTAAATCCCCTCGTTAGCAGTTTCGTCTCAGGGTCGTTGACTTTATGTCTAAGAATGAATTTACTGTTACGCCTCAACGCAAAAACAATGATTATTTATTGGACTATTTCACATTAAATATTATGTTATTATTAAATATTAAGTTATATAAAAGGCCTGCCATCTACAATGTGACACTGATACTAACATTTAAAATATTTTAAATGCTAATTATAGTACAACGCCATCTATGGACGAGTGGCGGTATTAATAGAATTTATCCGCACTGATATAAACCTTAGCACTTACGTAAATAGCAAATATTTTCCAATATTCACACGGAAATTTGAAAATGAAATATATATATACGTTGAAAATATAAAAAAAGAAACATTTATTCGATGCTCTAGGCACTTTACGTAAAAATACTTTACGTGGTCACTTACCAAATTGTATATCAAAAAGATTTACATCTTTTATCTTATTTTCAATAAAGCTTAAGATATTGTTGTGTCGCGTCGTTTATTTTTCGTTATAAATGTTTTATATATGTTACGTTATTAATTTGGCTTCTTAATATATCTCGCATGTAATAGGTAGGCAGAGGAAACCTACTATTAGTCAGATGCGCTTATGGAATTAACGGAAGATTTTTATAATACATTGATATAACTATAGAAAAATAAAGATACAAATCTATCAATCAATAACATTCAAAAATTCACAGCTAAGCTGTGATGTGCTAACATTATATTTGACATAAGTTTAAATGACATAAGTTTAAACAAAATTGCCCTTATAATGTTAAAACGTCTCAAATAATGATATCATATAAAATAAAATAATGTACGTGTTAAAGTAAACAATGACTAATGTCGAGGGTCGCTTCGCTTCATATTCGTTGCAGCATATGTTATTTCCATTCATTTCGCTTTTACAAACAAAATTACTCATGACGTTTGTGTAACTCGATAATTATATTTTAAGTTATAAGAGGACGCGTTTCGATAAAATTCTTTATTGTATACCCAAAAGTAGAAAGTTTAAAATTAAAAGACCACTAACAGTCATAATACTTTATGACTGTTAGTGGTCTCTTTTTTTTAGATAAATATCTACAAAGATAAACATATTTCATCTTCGTTCATTACTTCGTTATCAACTAAAAATCTAACCTGAGAGAAAAAATGAAAATATAAATTTAACTAAATATTTCCTTTCCTCGAGTGGAGATCGAACCCACAACCAGTCGATTTTGCAGCACACTTTGTACCCCTGCGCCACGACTAGCCTCTTAAAAAGGGAAATGCCTATCTTTTAAAAATTAAATACGTCAAGAGTCACGTCCATATTCGCACATATTAATGGACACGAGTCACATTTAAAGGAATATTCAATATTGTTTATCTTATGTCGATAACAATGTTTATTTGTGTTATCTTGAACGAATAATATTATTTTAAAGAAACAATTGCAAGCAATAGTTAGTTATGTGGGCGGTATGATTGGCCGATCGTAGCGCGTTATCGTTTCAGGCACTTAGTACTGCAATGAAGACCTCATCTGCCTTATGCTGCAAAATAATGAAAAAAAAATAATAATATTTCTTATAATTAATAACAGAAAGTACCTAATATTGACTGAATAAAATCCTTATGAAAAATTATACTAAGGTGATCAGAATTTTTAATTCGAATACAAATGTTTGATCTTAAAAATAATTTGATTGTTCTATATCCAATTTTACAGGCGTAATAGCGGTTTATTTAGTGGTTTAATTTAAATAAAAACTAAATCAACGCATGTAGGTATGTAAATATATAAAAAAGTTAACTCGAGTGACATTGAACTTGCAACCAAACCCTAAGTTAAACTCACCTCACAATTAAGCCATACACAAACACACACACACACACATATTCATTCAGATTTAAATTTTTTTTTTTTAACTTCACGCTGTGTCCTCTACATTGCAGAGTAGGCAAAGGCCTCAAGAATCCGGTGGAAAGTGGAGAACGGAGTATCTTAACACAAGGTTCCCTCTGCCTACCCTGTTGTGTGTAGGATACAGAGCGAAGCTGATAAAATATAGTATTAATCAAAATAACGTAACGCTTATAAAATTAGGCGTGTCCCTCACACGGTATCCCTGTAGATTGGTTTTTCAAGGTCATTAATTACTCGCATCCAATATTGCCGGTCACCCGATATTCGATAGCTAGCTGTACCTAGTATAACATGAGGTTATGATTTGCGTTATATGAAACTGTTAGTAATTATAAGTGATTAGTATTAATTTACACCGTAGTTAAACACCGTATACACGACTGTAAACACGACAGTTGTGGGTTCGATACCTACAGGAAGGAATGGATTATTTTCTATTCCTCGTAATGGTATGAGGTTAAAGTGCAGCATTGCCACAACAACACTCGGCTACGGCGGAACTCTACGCCGCAATTGAGTTCGACACCAAAACGAAGAAATGAAAATATAAATTTAATTAATATTTCCTTTCCTCGATTGGGGATCGAACCCACAAGCAGTTGTGCTTACAGTCCCACGGCCTCAAAAAACATAGTTCATATAAGTTTCTTAGAAAATATATGTTTAAAATTTAATAACGTAATAAAAATATGTAGATAAATGAAAAATAGTTAATATCGAACGACGGAGATACCGTAGGTATAATAAATCGTTAGTGGCCTTTTAAGCTGATTGATCTGTTGAAGAATAGTGTGTGTAGAGTATATGAATGCCTCTTTATAGCGTATAATCTATATTTCTATACTAATGTTATAAAATAGAAAAAATTGTATGGTTGAACACCTTGATTTCGGGAACTACTTGTCACGTCATTCGTTTTCAATTCAATTTGAATCACTGTACGTGAATCAAAAGCGTGGCGTTCTGCCACTCAACACGCAATGCCTCCAGAATTCCGCAGAAAGTGTGGAACGGAGTGTCTTAACATTGGTTTCCATGCCTACCCTGCTGTGTGCGGGATACATCGTGAAATTGAAAAAAAAAAATTACACAACATTTAGTTATTTCTATTTAACTACGCAAGTGAAAAAAACGGTAACGGCTATATAGGTACATATAATATATGGAATGTAAAACAATGTTTTTTTTCTATCCAAGTTCACTTAATTATATTAAATATGAGTTAAAACTGTAACGTTAAGAACATCGATTATTTAAATCTTATTTAGAGTTATTTTCTGTTCCAAACTGCTGTTTGATATCGGCGTTCCGAACGTTGAGTACTAATAATAAAAAGAGCCAGTTAAAATACTTGTTATTTAAATAGTTTTGTGGGTTAAATATAAACAAATAAAGACCAAAATATATTAATGTTGCTGCGTGCGGGATACAGCGTGAAGATGAAAAAAAATATATATTATAATATACTTTAAATATACCGAACAGCAAAGTCATAAATTAGTAAAACCACTGAAAAAAATATTATTTATTAGTTAAATACTCGTTTAATTATATTTGATATAAAATGTTCACATTTTCAGCATTAAACGAGGAAATTTTTATTTAATATTTCAGGTGCAGCAAAATTTTACGCCGAGCAAGAGCTTCATCAGAAATTCTGAAGTTCAGATGCACTTCTATACGATACTAATCCAATTAGAATGTAAGTGGTTGCAAAGATTATATAATTAATTAGTTATATTTTTTTATTGACCGTATAAAAATATATTTTTAATAATTAATTTCACACCTAGTGTGTGTATTTTTTGTGCTTCTTCAAGCAAGATATAGAGGACCTAGTCAAGATTTAACAATTCGTAATTTGTCCAATTTCAAATCATTACCCGGCAGAAACCTTGAATTCCACTCCGTTCCGAACTCTTAAGGCATTGCATTTTGAATAGCGGAACTCTAAAACAAACATATTTATAAAAGACGCGACGGTTGTGGGTTCGATTGCCACTCGAAGAAATGTAATATTTCTTTAATGTATGTTTATATTTCCATTTTTCTTTGCTCTGGTTTTGAGGCAAAGCCCGGCGTTGAGTTCTGCTACTCAACACGCAATGCCTCAAGAATTTGGCAGAAAGTGGGGAACGGGGTGTACTAACTATGTTCCCTCTGTCTGTAATGCTTTGTGCGTGATACAGCATATATGTAAGGCTGATTTAATTTCACAAAAATATTTTTAAAAAAATAACCTAATTTATCGTTCAAATATAGTAAAGTATAAAATAAACCGTGAATGTTACTTATTTTAATGTGATAAAAAAAAAGTGCCACACCTGTTGTTAATTAATGAAGCGTTTTTTGTCACGCTCAACAGCATGACCCGTTCGAGGCGTGACCGAGAATTATAGAATTAGTAATTAAGTCAAATATTTGTATGAAAAACCATTGAGTCAGATGTAGCGGGACATTATCCGACTGTAAATGTGATAGTTGTGTATTCAATTCCCAATCGATGTAATGATTACATTGTATTGTTTTCATTTTCCCACTGGTAGTCCAACTGTGCCTCTGGGTAATTTCTGAAATTTACCACCTAATATTTAGTAGATGATTTCTACTATCCTAATCGGAAGAGGCGTAAAACTGTGTATTTTGTCTATTAAAGTATTTAAGAATGTATGAACCGAATCGTTGTACAAACCTCAATTTAAAATAGGTCTAGGTTTCAATGTACAACAATTATGGAGGCATAAGGGCATAGGCCTTAAAAGTCTTCTTAGTAGAAAATCGTAGCATTGACTTGTTTAAATAATTAATTCGTCCTTAATATATGTTAAAGTAAATATCTTTTTCCATATATATTTTTACGATTCCCTTTTATTTACGTATTTACAGTTGTTGCACAAAATTTATTAATTAGATAAAGAAAAAAAAAACACTAAAGGTAATCTTATCGCTAATAAGTGATTTCTTTCGTTGTGAATGGGGCCTTCGGTTGGTCTTCTCTTTTAACTTTGCAAGCTATAGATGATGGTAAAAAATGTTAAAAACAAAAACTACTGTTAATTTTCACAATTTATAATCACATACTTTATGTATAATTAAAAAACTAGGATGCCTTTTAAAAACAAACTTATTTTTCGAATAGAAACAACCTTTTCATTTAAAAGCAAGCTTAAAAGTCCATAGCTTTTATAAATATTAATTTGAATAATTTTATATTGCATTAAAGAAAACATTTTAGCTAATAACGTCTCTTTAAAAATAAGAAAATTAGCGCTTGGACGGTATCCAAAATAAGGAGATTCAAGTCCCGAAAAGGTCGAAATTCCCCATAAGGCATTTATTTATTTATACTTTGTTATTAAAGTAAAGTGTATATTTGAATGTATCTTGTGCGAGTCGTACTCGCCTATCGAGATACCTAAGTTTGCGAGCATATGCACTCATTTTGTATGAAACGAACCACAGTTATAAGTTTATATTATAATATTTTTTTAATAAAAAATAACTATAATTTTTTTCCTTTGTTATCAGCAAAAACGATGCATAAATACTATCTTCTAATACTATCTTTTTGAAGATTTTATTTTGAAGAATTCGAAGAAATGTCCCATCGTGTTGCTGTGGTACTGCGCCTAACGCTGGTTTGATTTCCACTCGGAGCGTTAAAATATTATTATTTCTACGCTCTGATAAGACAAAGCGCAGTGGTGAGTTCCGCAATTCAACATATTATGTCGCGAATTGGTCCGTTCCAGATTATTCCATGACAACTTTTATTAATGTTATACGTTTTTAAAATGTCAGTCAGGCCAAGGTGTTCCAGTCAAACATTATAAAAGACAAAGTAATTATTAATAATATAGAAAATTGCTACTCCTATAAATAAGGTAAACTAGAAACAGCCATATGCTAATATACTCTATTACTTCAGACAGTTATATCATTTAATAGTACTTTAATAATCTTAATTGAAGTGGATTCTGGGTTTCGCAAAGTAACTAAATGAACGTCAACAAAAGTCTTGTACCTATATGTATCGATATAATGAAAATATATATCATATTTTTTCAATTATAAATAAAAAAAAACATTGAAGTTTTTAAATGACATCCTATATTCTATTAACACTATAAATGTGAAAGTTATTAAGTTTGGATGGGACGTTTGTTTCCATTTCAAGCAAAAACTTTTATTCTTTCCTTAATAAAAAAAAAAAAATAGAAATATTTATGTTATCTACGAGTTTTCAAATATTTTTATTTTATTTTGAAATACGGAAAAGTGTAACTAACGATTAGAGAAAGCTTAAAAGCTATTCAACGTCTACTGAAAACTTCTACGTGAAATTTGTGACAAAAATAGATTGAAAACATATTGTTGAATTTTGTTCTGCAGGATTTTTAAGTTTTAAATTTTATGTAAGTACTAATTAAGGACTCGTGCATTGGAAACTGTTTGAATTATTTCATTGTTTCTTAAATATTATGTTATACTAGCGGCCCGCCCGCGGCTTCGCCCACTTGACCTACATGACTATTCATTTAATACACCAAATTGACAACTATAATGACTTTCATACAAACAAACAATTTTTTTTGTGAATTTTCGCTCTATTAATACTCCCAAGACCCCTCACTTATTATTTTGTAAATATATTCAATGTACATACTCCATTTTTACTTTTTTATTATATATATAGATATAAAGATGTATATATTGTGATATTTTTTAACTTGATGCTGTATCTCGCATATATTGCACTTGCAATATATGCAGGAATACAACGTGAGACTAAAAATATGTGTGAACACAGTACCTCTAATGTTCTAAGTATTGCTTGTTGAACGGCGTCACTCAACGCTGCACTTTGCCCACGAGAGAGAGAAAATGAAATAATCATAATCTTTCCCCCGAATGGGGATTGAACCCAAAACTAAGACACTACGTTTACAGTTAGAAGCTGACCCACTGCGCCACGACGGCCTACATTAATAAAACTACTCAAATCCAGTAATATTAAATCTGGAAAACTAAAAGCGTTTATATTTTATAAAAGAAAAATAATTTTCAGCGCGCTCTCCTATTACAAACGATATAATAAAAAGAGAAAGTTTTCTAAAATGTCACGGTCGCGTGGCGCGCCGTTCAAACACTTTGATATCGAATATAGTGTTTTGTTCCTTAATTGCAATAAATATAGTGTTACATCATTAAAAACTCTGCGATTCTGCGATGGCTTAACGTACCTGATATTAAAGTATATAGAATTAAAAAAAAAATTAAAACGTGACGCCGGTCGGTCTTAAGCTTGGAACACTTTAGAACTCACTGTAATGTAATCAGGGTATGATTTTTTATCGTAGTATTAATATTTATTTTACTTATTCTATTAATATTTGACGATATTGTGGAATAAAGATTGTTTATTATATTTTTAGAAATAAATTCTCACGTCGTAGCGCTGATAAGCGTGCAACTATAGGCGTGACGGTTGTAGGTTCGATTTCCACTATTGTACATATTTTACAATTTTCACTTTCTACTCATACTAACTATGCGAAAATGCTATACTACACATATTAAAAATATATTATTAAGTAAGAAAATTAAGTGGGATTTCCAATCGTCGTGCTCAGTGATCTATATGTTTACTGTACTGTAAGAAAAAGCTACCAATATTAAAGTATATTTATAACACCCTATTAAAAATCCCTATTTTAAAAAATAATATGTACAATAACGAAAATCCGTATATATATTAATTATATTGCCAACAAATCCTTAATAGCATGCATGATATGATATTTTAATTCGTCCATTAACGAGTTCGATACGCGCCTGCTTAACACGATAAGCTATATAAATGGTTGTAAAGTACACATTGTTGAAACCTTTTCAAAACTGCTTCGAGCTAAAATAAATATCGTATTTTGTGTAAGCTTCACACTATACCCACACACAGCAGAGTTGGAGGCAGAGGGAACCTAGTGTTAAGACACTCCGTCACACAAAATGCGGCGGTGATTCTACCACAGTATTTATCTAAAGAAGTCGCCCTATACGTTCATTGAATTTTGTTAAATTGCATTATATTTTTTAGCTTCTAGAGGAACTATAAACGTGACAGATTGTGGATTCGATTCCCGTCCGAGAAAATGAAATATTTATTCTTTTCATTTCTTCGATCTAGTAACGAGGCAAAGCGCGGTGTTGAATTTCGCCACTCAATACGCATTGCCTCCAGAAATCGGTGGAAAATGGGGAACGGAAGTGTTTTATTGTCAATAAAATGTCTTAACACTATGTTTCCAGGTTCTCCTTGTTGCATACCCTGTTATGAACGGTATATAGTGTGAAGGTAAAAAAATAAAAGGGGAAAAGAAGGAAAATCTTCCATCATTGACTTTAGCTATAAATTCTACATTAATTTTCATAGTTATAAAACACTTCTTGTATGAAATTTATGTGTTGCAGGTAAAAAGATCTCAAGTTTGCTTTGTTAACTAAGTTGGTTTGTAGTCCAACATGATTTCCATTTTAGTAAAATTGTAAGAGAAATGTTATCTATTTTTATCTTTATATTTTAAGTTTGCTTAAAGTATTATATTATAACTCTGAATAATGCTATCGAAACAGTTCCTTTTTTGCACTTTTTTAATACAAATAATGCATACGTGTAGGTGCATATGTATAAGATGTTCATTTAATATAATTTAACATTTTCTACTAGTAAATAATAATAATTTAACGCTGAGGCCAATGTGGCGGAGCCCTGCAACTTCTGACTGATGACGGCGACAATTGTGATTTCGATTTCAACTCAACAGAATGTATGATGAAGCTCGGCGATGAGTTACGTAACTCGACACGTATAACTCAAAACCTGGGTGGAAAATGGGAAACGAAATGTCTTAACACGGGGTTTCCCTCTGCTTTTGTTACTGTCCCTATGCGGGATGCAGCGAGGAGCTAATATAATACTTAAACTTTAAGCTTATAATAAACCCTTATGTCACATTGTGCTTCTAATTATACTAACTAAAATACTAGTTCTAGACTATTAGTCTTAAGATAATGCAAGTTAAGCTTCATTTACTTAGTGTGTGGAGAATAGCGTTTATATGGGCTTATGGTGACCCGAACTCTATTCATTTCTATGAAAGCTTGCCTCGTTCTATTTTATTCTATAAATTTTTGGAAGCATTAAATATTTTTTTTATTTAGTCAAGTGATGGAACGCTTAGTAATATAGCCTCATATTTTACAACTTTACATTATTTAAAATAAATAAAACACAAATTTAATTTTTTTGCCATAATAAAAAATAAGTTTGTAGGTTGTAAAATTATCCTAAAATTCATTTAAATATATGTGTTTTATATATTATATATTTAATCCATTTAATAAAATAATCATACGAACTCTCACGTATGTCTAGATATAAGTTATTCTATTGAATCATGTACATACTACGGTTTTAGGTTCGATTTAAGCACATGAATTATTTTCGGTTTCAACAAAACAGAAATGCAGCTCCAAGCTAAAAAAAACAAAATATAAGTGCTTAAATAAAATGTCAATAAAGGTGTTAACAAACTAACGCCATATACAATCTTGGTATTACACACCATGATGTCATTTGCAATGCAAATACTAGTGAAAGGTGAGATCTTGTACGACAATCGTCTTAGTCACTTATTATATGTAGGCTTCAGGGGATGTCAAATTCAAGGTTTCGTAGTTTTTTTGTAGCTTTAAGGTTTTCTCGTATTGTAGGATAAACAGACTCTCTTCCCCTTGCTGATGTTACAACACTCACTCTTTCACGCATGGCTCATTTTTTAAGCTATTGCGCGTTGAGTGGTCAAACTTAACGCTGCTTATTTCCCGAAATAAATTACCTCGATCGAACCCATAACTTTCGCTTTTACAGTGAAATACTGTCCATACTAAAGTCCAAAACAAGTTATGAAAATTTTGTAGATGCTGCTTATTTACATCGCAGTATACTCGTAGGTATAAAAAAAACATCATTGTTCTCCAATTTCGGTTTTCTTTGTAATTCTATTATTTTAATATTGTAGCTGAACTCAATGCCAGGTTTTGTCTCAACAGACCCTATAAAATAATCGTTACCTCGACTGAAGAGTGCTCACATTCATCTAGTTTACAGTAAGACTGTAAGCGCGGTGTTGAGTTCCGCCACTCAAAACGAACGGATATCAGAGAGCAGTGTCTTGATATTACGTTCCTCCACCCACCCTACTATATACGACATAATTGGTGATGCATGGTTTTCCATATTTCAGAACCCCTGCATACTTGTCGTTCACATTAATTTTACTTCTGGTTTTTATTCCACAGAAATAAAGTCGATTTTAGAAGGAGACAAGACTTATGTTAATGACGTCCATTTTATCGCTTCTATGTTTATTCAAACGTTCACTCAAGTAGCCTGTTTAAACGAATACTAATCTAGTTACATAAAATTAGAAATGAATTCAAAGCATAACTTAATACGATGAAATCTTTATTGAAAATGTGAAAAGAACTTGTAAAGTATATTTAATGCTGTTTATAAAATAATATAATAATGAGCAGAGGTAACCAGGTGTTAAAACACTCCGTGTCTCTCTCTCTCCGTGTCTATTTTCTAATGTTAATTTTTGAGGCATGTGGCGTAACTCAACGCAGTTGAGGAGCGGAGAAATGTAGGGAAAGACATTAGGCAGAATTAGAAGGTGTCTCATTGAGCCACAACGCTCTTAATTTTTTTATAATAAAAAAAGTAATATGATAAGGAATATAAATAAATTTCATACTCATAATGAAATATACCGCTATTGATGAAATATAAAGGCTCTTTTGAGTAATTAAATATTTTTTGTTGAATAAAATTTTCTAACCATTTAACTTAGAGCCCATTATAACCCATTTAGAGAATTTATTCATTTTATTCATTTAAAAAATTATGTGGCTGTTGCGTAATTATATTTTTAATTTTAAAGGCAAATTTAAATTAATCATAATTTTAATCTTAAGGCCGGGTTATCTCTGCCTACATCCTGCGGAATGCACCGTGAAGCAAAATTAAATTAAAAAATACAATTTAAAACGTTATAATATAGTATAATGCGTGGGATAAATTTCTATATAAAATCTGGAGCTAAAAAGAAAATAAATATTTTAGAAGCAAGCAATTCTAAAATATTTATTTTCTTTTCTTAATGCTTCATTACGGCGTTCTCAATAAACTATTTGTTGATTCTATTTGTAATGCATATTTAAAAAAATATCTTTTTTTTAAGAAAATAATACAAAAACATACTTTTAAAATTGTATAAATAAGTGTTGGTACCTATAGCTTCACGCACACAAAAGGGTAGGCACAGATAGCCTATGAACCTATTAATAAGATATTTTGTTCCCCTTAAGACACTTATGCTCCCCATTTTCCGATGAATTCTGGAGACATTGCGTGGTCATCTTAATTAGGTTCCCTACGCTTACCCCGATATTTGCGGGATGCGGAAGCTAAAAATTAATATTTTAATTGTTTTATTTTTCGCTCACAAAATAAATGGAATGGAATGGTAAAATAATTGGAATTCTTAACGTACTCTGCTGTATGCAGAATACATGAAAATACTAATCTTGACAACATATTTTTTTTAGAAACTAGTATTAAACAAAATTTAATATGTGAAAAAGCTAAAGTTAAATCCTTTGAACACTTTAGGCGTTTAACCGGTTTACGAGTGCTTTTTAGTGTTACTTGAAGCTTTAGTGTTTGGCCTCGAAGCAATCTACTCAGGTTGCGAGCTAACACAGTCGTTAACTTTTTTTCTCATATATATACATACTTACATACACACAAACATATATATATATCGCTCGCTTCCCATACGGCAGACGTTCAATGCGCTTATTAAAAATTACTTAGTAGTGATCAATAAAAAAATTTATGCAAATATTTATTAATTAATATTTAAACTTTCGTACCCTATGCGCGTTTGTTGTGGTTTGATTGGTATAAATTATCATAATTTTCTTGCTTTGATACGACTAAACACAGCGTTAAACTCTGCAAATCAATATACGGACAGCGAAGTCTAAGTAATAGGTGTTCTGTTTTATCTTTTTCGTACGTAACCCTAAGAATTAAAAAATTGTTGGCAAAATATAAATTTTAATATATTGAAACTTGTAATTTTTTATCGATATGTTATTAGTATAACATAATAATGTAATAAATGGACATGTGGACAACCTATGGACGTAGTAAGTATGTAATATAAGTACAATAGGCAAGTGTACCTACTTGTATACTCTAGTTGCTACACTGAGAAGGTTTAAGCTTTTTAGGTCAAAAGCACTCTCTACATGTTTTATTCCTGGTTGCCTCTTCGCTGTTTTGTGCTAAGCTTCCCCATTTTAATAATATTCTTGAAATTATATATATTTTTCGTTAATTTTTGTTGCATGATTATATTGTCCCTATATATGTAACAGGACAGAGCAGATCTCATTTTATGTCATTCGGCGGTGGAAGCAGTAGAAGATAAGTCATTTCCACGAGTGACAATCGAACTTACAATTGTTGCGTGATGCTGTCCACTACACAAATGATAAATTCATTACAATAAAAGTCCATTGTTTTCATTTTACTACAAACTAATGGATACATACTTTTCGTATATTTTTAAGAATTTGCCTTGATTTTAGTTAGATCAGAGAAATCACGAATATTGCACCACATGGAAATTGAATCCAAAATCGACGTTTTCTGTTAGCCAAATTCCAATCACGTTTTTATGTCGTAAGCTTTCAATTGCCCCCTTATAGTGTAAAATTCCATTAATCAAATTTGGAGATTAATCTAATAAATTCCAAAGCTACCCAGTTAGGTAATTCCATCTCACGGTACACGTTAAAGGCCGTTTAGAGAGATAAGGAACAAGTACCAGCTAGATAGGCTGTAAGTAGGTTCACTTAGGTCGTACACCCACTAATAGCCGGTCGAACGGCCTCATATAGGGTTGACAACTTGTCTCAGTTCTCATAATTCATGGCTTCTGTTTTAGAAGTTATGGTTTTATAATATTTAATTTTAAAATTATATTTACTGAAAACTTACAAAATACCATTTATTCTTCAATATTAATATATGTAATGTATTTAATATTTTTTTCTTGTTTTCATATTCGGCTACAGATTTGTAAATAATAAATAATTTGTAAATACTAATAAATTGACTATCATTTATTTTTTAAAATGTAGATTTCTATATTAAACACGCGACGGAACTCAACGCCGCTCTTTCGCTATGAAAATGAAATAATCAGTGATGGTTGCCATTACTTTTACTTTGAACAAACCATTAGCTATACTAATTGTATAGTAATTTTATATTTATTGATAACATTTGAGAACCCTACAACGAGCCGCCTCGCCAAATAAGGCTCTCGGACAAGTATTGTTCGACAACATTCCTTAAACGGACCCACCTCGAATTACGTTACCTTCGCTCATAGCTACATATATAACAATATTTCTATCATAATATTATTTTTTATTTATTCCTGCGACACATATATACTTATTTGTAACATAATGAAGATATAAATAATTTATTCATAGTGTTTGCTAAGAAATACACCATTTTATAGTTTTTACGGTGAGAACCTTGAATTTTGACGCTATATTGTATGCATTGAGTACGAAAGTCCTGGGTTCGAAGCGTGTTGAGAAAATTATTTACGTATTTTGATAATATAACCAGGAAGATTATCATATTATATTCGTCAGACATAGAACTAGCTAGGTGGTTTTTATCTGCAATGTTAATACCGCACACAGCAGATAGGTGGAAGGAATCTAGTGTTGAGATACTTCGTTCTCCATTTTCCTCCGAATTCTGAAGGATTACGTGTTGAGAAGCGGAACTCAACGCCACGCTTTGTCTCGACATTAAAGTAATGAAATGAAAATATAAAATTATTTAAATATTTAATATCATCGAGTGGGGATCGAACCATGACTAGCCTTTAAGGGTTTAATACTGATGACAATATTGGCCACGAATTTCAACCAATTATAGATAAACTGTCTTTCCCTCACTGTTTGCTATCATATTTCGGCTATTCAACAAGAATTTAATTCATTCATGAAATTCATTCATTATTTTGAGCATGTCATAGTTTGTTCCTGTCATAGTTTCCTGTTTAATTAAGCAAATACTCTTTCACAAGCAAGAAAATTTATACTTTAAACCGATATTATAAGAGTGAAGAATTTATTTAAATGGAGAACGCGCTAATCTCAGGAACTTCGTACAAAACTCTTAGCATTTTTATGTTATTACGCGAGCAAAGTCACATATTTAATTTAGTTATTATAATTTTTTTTACATATACAAAGCCAATGAGCAAATTCATTAATATTTATTAAACGACTCATAAGCTATTGGTTTTTACACTGTATACATTGATGTATAATCTGTTGTTAATGTATCAATAAAATGGCTGTATATTATCAATATGTGAGGCTTTCCTGGCGCATGGGCACAAAACTCAACTGTCGAGAATTAGTAAAAAAAAAAATGTACTCGGTGACCGTATATTCTGTTCAATCAATCAATAATAATTAATATAGACATGTGGAGATTAACTCTATTTTTGGCTAATATACATTTAAATTTTAAGTAATTTGGAACACATCATTCAGTTTACCAAAAAAATATTTTGTAAGTTTGTTTAGATACACGTCGTATCCCTAGCGGGGGCAGAAAACGAATCGCCAACTACGCTAATCGTCTACTGTCATACACTTCATACAAGTATTACTTCATACAAGTCCTCCGGAAGGTCATGCTATTTTTCATATTTTCATGTCATCAATTTTGAATATTTTATAATAAAAAGAAATTTTACTTTAATGTGCCGATTACCAGTGCCATTAGGTAATAATAATATAGTAAGGTTACTATTATATATTATTATTTATCTATAAATAGTTAAATAAGTATATATGTATATATTTCTACTAAGAAAAATCAGTAGCAATGACGTGAGAATTGTAGAGATTGTCAGAGCAAATATTAGTACGCAGCACACGTTTGTAAAACATTACGCCATGACCACAACTCGGATACGTAGGCGTATGCGAACACATATGTGCGTCTTCTATTACACTGTTAATAATCAAATAGTCAAAAATAGTTAATTCTTAATAGTATTTAAAAGTATTTTTTTAAAATTTAAACATTACACTACGGTGTGACTGTCCGCTACAAAGAATCGCGCATATCTACATTTTGGGAATTTAAAATAGAGTGGGCACTAGATATACAAAATTGCCGTTTTTTTATTATGACAACGTGTTTCGTCTGCGTCGTAACGATCATTATATATATCATTATTACCATAAAAAGCGAATATTTTCGCTTAGAGCATTAGAGGTGGTTTTTATAAATGAAGTTATTAACCTCGCTCGCAATACCTATTCGCTTTGGTTTGGAATATGTAAATGGGTTGCTTTAATATGATAATGCAAAACTAATTGCCGTTTGCATGGCAAATGTTTGGATATTTATTAAAAAAAAATGTTTTTAATTTTTATTTATTAAATACTTTATTGCGTTCTTGCGGCATATACAGGCGAGAGACTAGTTAGTCTTTAGATTGTGGAAATCCATAGCTTCGCTTTATTTGATCCGATTGCACAATTGAATTTTTTTTTTAATAAAAAAATCTACGAGTTAAGATCGAATTTACAATTACCTAAATTCAACCACTTTTTTTAACAACGTTTATTAATCCGGCTTTGGATACTTTTTCAAAATGAAAAAATATATATAATAATAAAACACTGCTGCATTGAATTCGGTCACTTCGACCGAATATAAAACATTCTAGCACTCGCACGAGTGCCAGAATGTTTTAAATTCGGTCGAAAATTCTAAACCAAAGTAACTTGACACGAGGCTTTCTTTGTCTTCCTTGCCACCTAATAAACATGGCTAGGTAGACTGAGAAAGACTCGTGTCAAGGTACTAGTATTGTGTCAAGATAGTAGTAATAGGTAAAAAAAACTTAAAAAATTGAAAAGAGGCCAGTTGTGTCGCATGGGCACAAAGTATGATTGTAAAACCAACTGGCCGGTCCACCACTTGAGGAGATGAAATATTTAAGTAAATTTATATTTCCATTTCTTAGCTCTGGTGTCGAGACAAAGTGCGGCGTTGAGTTCTGCCACTCAACACGCAATGCTTCCAGCAGAAAGTGGTGAACGGGGTGTGTTAAAACTAGGTTCGCTATGCTGTGTACGGGATATTGCGATAAGCTGATAAAATTGTATAAATTAAATTGTATATGTAACTATCACTAACGCCATGCGCTCTATAGCTTCAATGTGGAGGTCGAAATAAAAAAGTATTAAAACCAAATGTGCCTCAAGCGCAACAAATAACATAAGAAAAAAATATGTCATACATTCGCTTTGGGAACATTAAAAAGAGTCGATATCGAAATGTGTCATGTCAAAAACCGAAACCGAGTACCGAAAATTCATTTTTGTATATTCTATTATTATCAGTAGATACATACTTATTATATATTTTGAATGTAGTATTTTAATGTAAAAATGTAATATATGTATTTTAGAATTAATAAAGTTGCAAAATTGTTTTTTTTTTTTTTTAAATTAGTATAGATCACTCAGTAGGTCATCGATCGGTCTCTGTCGATCGGTTCGGACTGGGAGTTTCAGCTCCACTTAGGGAAATAGATTATTTCCATGTAATAATTGAACAACGTGCCGCGTTGAGTTCCGTCATCCAATAGGCAATTTCTCAGATTCAGGTGAAAACTGGAGAATAGAATGGTTTGATATTTGACAGTTGTCGAAGAGCAATCTAGGTTACAGTTCAACTTATTTATTGCATATATTTTGAATATTTTACCTGCCTTTAAAATGGATAATATGTATTTGACTTGCGTAAAAATCATATCATTTAATTTAATACACACACAAGCACACAAACAACGCTAATACGGAAATTTATCATTAAAATGATAGATTTTAATCACTTTAACTGCACTTTACGGTAACGAATTAAGTAACTACGTTAAACGTTAATGGTTATTGCCAAGTAAAGTGGCTCTCGAGGGCATCTAAACTATTTCAGAGAAAATGAAAACAGTATCCGAGACTTTCATAGCAATTTTTTAATTAACACTGTTACAATTTATATTCAAAATAAATAAATTAACTATGGAAAGGCACATAATTATACATTATAATATTAATTGCAGCTATTCCCTATGAGATTTTAAATGAAAAATTAGATTTATGGATATATTTCATTAGATAATATGTCATTAAATATTTTTTTCGCACATAGTAAAGCAGGCAGGGAAAATCTGGGAACCTAGTGTTAAGACACTACGTTTCCATGAAGATATTGTCGTTCTTTACTTTCTGCCGAATTCTGGAGGCATTCTTTGTCGAGTAGCGGAACTCAACACCGAGCTTTGGAACGTAACCAGAGCGAGAAACTAAATTTAATTTCATATAAATCCCACAACTTGTCGCGCTTACAAACGTACGCGCGTGCTCGTTACTTTAAATTTGTGAAAATAAAACAATTCAGTCACTACAATCTTGTGCTTAATTATACAATTTAGAACTGAAGTTACTTTTGTGTCAGCTTCAGATATCCCGCATGAAGCAGGGAATGTAGAGGGAACCTAGTGTTAGGAAACTATTCGCCACATTCCACCGAATTCTAGAAACATTGCATGTGAAGACTCAACTCAACGTCGCGCTTTTGCCTCCAGAACAGAGCGAAGAAAATAAAAATATATTTTTTTAATAAAAATATTTTTTATTTTCTTGAGTGGGAATCGAACTCATAACTTAAGCAACAACTGTAAAATATTGTTCTGTTCTTTTATTTGATTTATGGCACTCTCAACATGCCAGTTGAGCTCTCATAATTTCACCAATATGACGTTATATTATAGAGAACACACGAAGGGGGTGGTGTGGTAGAAAATAATAATTATTATTTCCGGTGGAAAGTAAGAAGCAGATATTAGCCTCCCTCTGCCTAACCTGATACATGCGGGTTTCAGCGTGAAGCTAATAGAATGCATAGTGAGAAGAGATTCAGTTTAAAACTACTTTTATTTATACGAAACGTAAATATATGAATAATATATATGACAAAGTGAGCTTATAATATGTACATTACATTAAGTTATATGTAGCAAAGATATCCTTAAATTTATTTAGAAAATGGTAAACTATATTATTAAGTTTTTTTATCAATATCAAAAAAGTTTCCATTAAAATCTGCATAAACTTATAGTACAGAGTTATACAAAGATTGAGCTTTTAATAGAATGAATAAGTTGAAGAAGAGTTTGTAGTTTATTTTGCTTAAGTGAGATCGCTTTTCTTCCTAATTTACATTGTATTCTTTTAAAGTTCATTTAGTAAATTACATTTTTAGTAATATTTCTTGTATAAAATTATTTTGCCGCATTTATAAGCAAAAATAAAAAATATATTTTTTTAACGTATAAAACTTGGACGGAGACCAAGAGGCGTGGATTCAAATCGTTCAAATACACACAACCTACCCAACCTAGAGTGAAAACACTCTATTTATATCTTTTCATCATCGTTTGTTAAGTGGTGTAGTGATAAAAACATTCACTTTGCAATAAAATATTATATATTACATAATAACTTCATACCTTTATACTATAATTTTTCTTGCAGCCAGCCAGGTCCTGTTATGAGAATTTCTAAGTCTCTTTGTACGTGCTTTGCTTAAGCAGGTCATAAAAGCATTCAGTAATAAAACAGTTTTATATCGGAAGTCGAGTACTTCAACATGTAATATGTTAATGGTTTTTGAAGGTCAATGTCGATGTTTGGAAGAATGCAAAAGTTTGTGGTTACTTTTTTATATTAAAATGATCTATATGCTTGTTTTGTTTGAATTTCGCGCTACGTTCTCTCTGCTTCCTTACTACTCATTTTTTCTTTTCTTCCTATGTTCAGTAGAGTAAGATGATTAATAAAAGTGGCACGTTTTTCGTTATAATTATATATATAACGAATGTAGGTCCAAATATATTTAAAAACAGATATTCTTTGTCGTATCTGCACAATATTCTAATTTCGATTTCTTTAGTTTCGTGTGTTCAACTATGATTTTATGAGGCCAGTTGTCGCGCACAACGAGGGGCACAGCGTTTTTAAGTCTCTCTTAACACGTAACGCCTCCAGAATTCGGCTGAAAGTGGGGAACGGAGTGTCCTAACACTAGGTTCCCTCAGCCTACCCTGCGGTGTGCGGGATACATCGTGTAGCTGATTTAATTTAATTTTTATTTTAGAAGTAGGGATTAATTCATTCAGATTTCATATGATATAGATACATAGATAGCGATCTCTAGTTATAAAAATAGAGGAAAAGCTTTAATATTGGATATTATTCCTAGGATTAAATACTCATACATGACAACGTTGTACGCCTAAGGGCCTAAGAAAAATGTACCTTTTGTCTTAATTATTGAAGATTATATATATATTACTGGTATTCGTATATTAGTACACAATTTATACCTACGGAAAATATATTTATAAATACTCTGCCAATTAGAGAACTAAATAAATAAAAAATAATAATAAATATAGGCAGAGGGAACATAATGTTAGGACACTCCGTTATCCACTTTCTGCCGAATTCTGGAGGCATTGCGTGTAATGGAGAGACTTAAAAGCTTATTTATTTTCATTAAAATCTCAAAACTTTTTTGTATTTACTTTTAAAAACACTAACACTTAAACAACATACATTTAAAACTTAAAAAAATATTTATATTTACATTTAAAATCATTATAAAAACCGTTATATTCGTTTACTTCTACCTACTCGCCTTTAAATATGAAGCTTAATATTTCTTATATTAACACCATTATTTTACAATTACAGCGTTGGCAGTAACAGGAGGTCAAACACCTTGGAGATAATTAATCACAAGCATTCTAAATGTAATATACGAGATATTTTACACGAGAATACACCTAACTTATGTATTTCTTGCAACTTAAGCTTAAATAATTTTGTGATTAAATTTAAATTTATGCATAGTGTATAGCAAAATGGTTTAAATTATATTGTTATTCTCAGCTTCACGCTGTATCCCGCACACAGCAGGGTAGGCAGAGAGAACCTCGGTGTTAAGACACCCCGTTCCCCAATTTCTGCTGAATTATGGAGGCATTGCGTGTTGAGTGGCAGAACTCAACGCCGCGTTTTGCCTCGACACCAGAGCAAAGAAAATATTTCACTTCCTCAAGTGGGAATCAAACCCACAACCGTTGCGTTACAGTCACACCCTTGTGTGTATGTTTTAATGTGGTTTCCACTAATAGACAGAGTGATTCTACACAAAAATTCACCGCTGATAAAGCCGCTTTGACACCAAATTTCTAGAAAGAAAGTTCAGATTTTATTTTGATATGTATTTTTTTTTTATTTTGATAAAAAAAAATCTCTTCTATGTTATATTTTTAAATTGGTGTATTAAATAAATAAATTATATCCGTATAAGCTGTCAATTTCTTAAGCTTCACGCTGTATTCCATATATACTAGGAAAGGAAAAGGGAATATACTGTTACACCATTCTTTTCCCCATTTTCTATTTTTTTTTTCGAGATATGGCGATTTGGGTAGCGGACGTAAATGCTGAGCTTTGTCTTCTTCATCAGAGCGAGTAAATGCATGTGGTTCAATCTCCCATGTGGAAATTGAGCTTACAATGGACGTGTTTACATTTACATATTTGACCTCTTGCCTTTTATAATACAGTACTAATAGAAAACCCCTTGAGTGACATCTTTGGCATATATTATTTGCCATCATTAGTTTTTTTTTGCTATATATAGACACTATAGGCATAGTATTGTCTACAGAGAATTGTTTGCAGCGGTCAAGGCTAACTCACTGCTAAGCTTGGATCGTAATAACTCTAAAACCCACATTTTGATACTCATGTATCTCAAGATAACAAATGTAGTTTTTTTTTAAATAGTATAAAGTGGAAGAGTTCGTTTGGTTAAACGCACTAATCTCAGGAACTGCTGAAATGGTATTGGTTGAAGGTTTTTTTCGAGTGATATTACATCTTTATGTGATTTTGTTAAGTACCTATACAATTTTTTTTATATTTCGTCATTAATTAAAAAGGTATGAAATATTAATATCTGTACCCCCAAGGAAATATAATATATACTATGACAGTCTACTTACAGAAAAGACTGGTTTACCATATTTAAGCTTTATTGGAATACATCTAACGAAAACAAAATGGTAAGTTGCTAGAAGAACTCACCTCAATAACCTATTAAATACAATTGTAAGATTTAAGATTTAAATATCTCAGCTTTCAATAATATTATTTAATACCAAATTCTATAAAAATAAAACCATATATTTCTAAAGTTCTTTATGGGAATCGAAAATGGGCTTCTTCAAGACAAGAACACTCATCCTTCATCTCCAAGTTTCATAGGTTAAGATGTACTTTAACTGCAAGTAAATTTTATTACTTATGACCAAAAGTTCAAAGAAATTAACTTGATCCAAGCGAAAAATAGACTCATCGCTGTTTCAAGAGATGACGTTATCTATATAAGTTAAAATAGTTAAAAAAAATTCGAAATCCCACGCGCCAATTGTAAGTGATTTACAATTATTCTAGTTCACCCAAGTGACACCTTCGGCTTGTTAAATATTTAAATAAGCAATTTTGTAATCGTGTAAATTTGAAGATATACTGAAATAATATTATATATTTTAGTTTTAGCGAACTACTTACGCTAAGTAGTTAGTACCGTCTACAGCAATATACACAGCCTTCTAAAAATACACCCCATTCTGAAGTTTCCACTCAGATTTTACAACATTCCGTGTTGAGGAAAGGAAGAGCGGGGAAAATTGTGGCTAAAAGTGGCTTCACAAGTGGCAGGGAACCCAAATTGGCAAATATTAAATACATCATTTCTTCGAATGGGAATAAAGCCTCCAACCTGTCGCGTGTTCCTGTAACCTGGAGTCACACACTTGTAACCCTGCGCCACTGTAGGCCTCATGCAGCTGATAGATAAGTGAAAGTTACTGGACAGTAAATATAGAAGGATCGGAAAAACACAAAACCAGTTGAAGACTTAACAATGATTATACGATTGTATGTAATACTATCTTTATATACTTTTTATATTCAAGTGAAAGTAAAAACTCCATATAATATAATGTTTATATAAATGACATTTAAAGTATATCATTAATTTGTAGAAACCACTTTGAATGGATGTTTGTTATTTGTGGCTAAAATTTCAATATGCTTTCTAAAATAGACACCAACTGCTAAATGTATTGAATAATATTGAATTTAGTTATTTTTAAGTATAAGATTTAGAATAGAATACTGTATACAAATGAGAATATAATATATTGCCAATTGCCGTAACTTTTATGTGTATTCAAAATTATGTCTCGATATAATAAAGTGTGGGTGGACATGACCTCACGAGCTCGAGACTAGTCGTGGTGCAGGCGCACAAAGTGTGACTGTTAACGCAACTGGTTGTGAATTCGATCCCTACTCGATGAAATTAAATATTTAAATTTATATTTTTATTTCATCGCTCTATTATCGAGACAAAGCGTGACGTCGAGTTTCGCCACTCAACACGCAATGCCTTTATAATTCAGCGGAAAGTGGGGAACGGAGTGTCTTAACATTAGGTTCCCTCTGCTTACCCTGTTTCATGCGGGATACAGCGTGAAGTTGATTTTTTTATTGTAAATTATGTCACGATATAAAAAAGTGTGGGCGGACAAGACACCACGAGCACAGCAAAAAGCCGCGTGGGCTCGCCGCGCTGCTCTGAGCTAAGGCCAATCAAACTCGTTTTTATTTATTTTTAATACGTCATTAAGTACAGGATCCTTATGCAATAATGTACCTCAAGGTTTTATTTGTTACATATAGGATTATAATTATTCACTAATTATTTTTAATTTACATTCATTTATAGTGTATAAAAGCTCGCGATGCTTCACTTTATCTGATTAAAACTCAAAGTTTTTATGACGCTTAAAGAGCCCACAAATATCGCGCTTACACTTGCATGCATGTGCCTTTGCCGGCACCAAGGTCTCTAAATAGAACTTCATTATAGACTAAAATAATGTATTTTACATACATTACTAGATTATTAGAAGATCAATTTTATATATTGTCAGCCCAATAGCTATATATTTTTATATTATTTATAATAGTGGCTGACATCATGTTAGTGAATCAAGAAATGCTAACTTCTATACTGTAAGTCTTCGCTTAATAAATTCAGCCGCTGCGGTTAGAGCCCTCGACAGTGGCCTCTAACGTACTGTGTATTATATGGAGATGTTTGCCACATGATGTTCAATCTGCAATATATATTTTTATATTAATGAACTAAAAATATAATTATTGAGGCTGTCGTGGCGCAGTGGCATTAGGGTGCTGCCCGTAAACGCGACGGTTGTGGGTTCGATTCCCACTCAAGGAAGTGAAATATTTCTGCCACTGTGCCACGACGGCTTCCACCATAAGCTACTATATACCTTTTTAATTTTTTTATTTTTATTTTAATATTAATATTTTTATTTCACTTTTTTACGTTATTTATATTTTGTCCTTGTGAAAATGTCGATAAAAACGTCTACACGTCACTTATGAATGTATGTATTGAACAGGTGTAAAATGTGAATCCAGTTAATATTATAAAGGCTTTATATGTAAAACGGACGTATGGGTATACGTATGGTATGGGACGTATGGGACGTACAGCAATGCTCATTATCCCACAGGACCCTCATTATTTGGTGTTAAAATATAATATAAAGTTTTATATTCTCACATAATAAATTTATATTATAAGTAGAAAAATTTGCATAAAATGTACTGTTGCCAGATCATTTTGAATATTCTGGGACACCTGTAACTAATAGATAATATTACAGTAATAAATTTCTATTAATTCGTCTCATTCTTTTAAGCTCGAGTTTTATCCAGCATACTGGATGACAGAGAGAACTTAGAGTCAGTTAGTTTGAAAGTGCACTTAACACTTAGCAAAATAAAAATATACTTATTAAGAAAACGTATAAAAATTTGAACGTAACGGGATTTGAACAGGTCATATAAAAGACTAGATATATAAACAACAAATCTGGGAAGTAACTTACTAGACGTCATTGACACGTACAGATAAGGTATAGATAAGGTAGGCAGAGGTCAATAATAATGATTCATTTTTAGCAAGAAATAGAATATCCATATATATCATTTCCAATAAATAATTAATGAAACATTTGTTGCCGTAGTGGTGCAGTGGCACAAGCGTATGATTGTAAATGCGACGGTTATAGGTTCGATTCAGTTTTGGAGGAATTAATTATAATATTCCTAGCTCTGGTAACAATGCAAAGCGAAGCGTTGAGTTCCGTCACTCAACACACATTGTCTCATCAGAAAGTAAGTGGGAAACGGATTGTCTTACAAATAGGTTAACTCTCTCTACCAACACTGTCGTTGGCGGGGTACAGCGTGAAAATGGAAAAAAAAAACATTTGTTTTAATTTTAAATTAGAATTAATTTATTAGAATTTTAAATTAATTCTAAGAGATAATTCTTACTAATGATAGAATAATATTAATATTATCTCAGTACAATAACATGTCACATTTTTATATTTTTATCAAGCTTTTCCTTTTCTTTCTTAAAAGTAACAGAATATCTAACAATTTCCTAAAAGACTTGTCTTCGATTGTGTTAAGCTTTAAAGCCGTTTACGAGCGGGATTCTATTATGGAATAGCTGGCTGGTTATATGCACATTGGAAAATAAATCGATTCCAACTATAGTTGCATAGGAACGAATAACCTTCATGTTAGAACACAGTGTGGAAATAAAACAAAAAAAATTTCCCCACACTCTACGTTAGGTAGAGTAACTTTTTCTTTTAATAAACAATATATTCCAAGTAAATTATTTGTTTTTGTAAATTACAGGTGTTATTTACAATGTCGTTTGCAATATTCAATAATAATAACAGTTCGGATTTCAGTAGCGTCAATATTTATGCGGTGATCGTTGACGTAATCTATGAGGACGAGGACGTAGCGCAAACACTACGTATTCACCAACTCAAGTTTTAAATATTTGGATTTCTTTTTTATTTTAAATTTGGTTGTTATAGTTATACTTTTTTGCGATATACATTTTTTTTTCATTTAATCAAGGGCCTATAGAACTGAGTTGTTTAACTTGAGGATTGAATTTCGTATCGATTTTTCTAAGCGTTGCTGACAAGGCGCTTGACAGACAGACAGACAGACAGGCAAACAGACCGACGGACGGATGGACAGCAAAGTGATTTATTAAGAGGTATGCTCTTTAACCTTATATACAACAAAGTATTCTCATAAGGGTCCTCCCCTTAGAAGATCACTTTGTTGTCCATCCATCCGGGTGATCTTATAAGAACCTAGTACCCTTATAAGATCACATTTTCCCCAAAATGCACGTAACCCTAAAAAAGTATAAAAACAAAAATATTCTTTTGATAGGTGTAAAGAAAAATATGTTTGTTTGTTTTAAAATATTATTTGTGTTGTTAAAATCATACAAGAGGTGCGGTTCAAATACCGCGACGTTTAAATTAATTTTCTTTTTCTAAAATACCTTTATAATTTCAGAATAAATTATAAATGTTCATAATTGTTTAAATTTACCTTGTTTTTGTTCTATTTACAGGAAAGAGAGACGCGAATTCAATGGCATTGATACTAATGATATATATAGAGATGTTATAATTTAAAATTAAAACACTATAAACAGTTTTAAGATAAATAAAAGCAAAATAATACAATATCTTTTCGGTATTATGTATATTCTATTGTGCTGTACCAAAGTTTAGTAAACCTAACATATTGCAAGTGCTTATTAAGACCGATTGTTAAGTTATAAACTTACTTTAGTCATATAATCTCATGTAAGTGACTGAAAAGTCTTTTTTGAGGAAATAAAATATCTTTAAACCCATTATTTCTATGTAAATTAAACCAGGGTCAAATTTGTTATATATAAGCTCGCTTCAAGGTTCTCGCTATAAACAAATCGGTTTTGGTTTGCTTAATTTGCAAGACTAAGGCGTTGCTCTCTTACCGTGCTAAGCGATGTGTCCGACACATGCACGACAGATCCACGGAACCCTAAGTAATTTCTTCTCTGTAAGCATTATAATATTATATTTTTTATCTTTAAATATTAGAAAAATACATTTAAAATAATGTCCACCACTTTCCCATAGAACAATTCTACATATTAACAGTTGATAGAGTACTTTCCCGTTATATTGTATTAATGTTAAATTTTAATAATATAAGACGTATACGTTTAACTATTCTTATATCAAATGCTCATACATTTTATTGAATTAAAATTGCATCTTTGGATTATTTAGTACTGACAGAGACGCGAGTGGCTGAGTGAAGCAAACGGAATGCTTGGAGTTTGCCGTTTCCGCTCTATATAATGTGAAACATCGAAGTAATTGTGATTTCATTATCATTCGACATTTTTTAATGTTTATTCTTAATTTTCACTATTTATAGTACTATTACTGCGAGAGAGACGTATGACTACAAATTAGGTAAAAATTATTTGGAAAGGTTAGATAATGCGAATTCGTTGTGGCGCAGTGGCACAAATGTTGCAGATTCGATTACCACTCGGTAAAATGAACAATTATTTAATATTTTCATTTCTTCTTTCTGGTAACAAGGCAAAGACGCGGCGTTGAATTCAACACGCAATGCCTCGAAAATTTGGCGTAAAATAGTGTTCCCCAAACTAGGTTCCTTAAAAAGAAAAGGTTATACGTTTATTAATTTCACGATAAGATTTTCTTATTTAGAGCTTTATTACTATTTAATATAATGAAAATTATAATCCAAAAATTGCAAAGGACAATATTTTTCAACAGAAAATGTGGGCTCGTATATAATGAAACTTTTAAATTATACTGATACATAAATAACATCTTTACAAAATGTTAAGAATCCCTCTATCCGTGTTATTTTTATCGTGTTTTACTCTTTTTTGATCTCTTTAGCGTCTTGCGAATGCTTCAAATTGTATAGTTTAAAAACATCTAACGTCTAAAATATTATTGTAAAAATTGTTGACACTTTTAAAAGAAAACTTTGGATGGTCCAGTTCTTGCTAAACTGTTATATTACGTAAGTAAAGTCGTTTGCACCAATTATGTAATATCTATACAAGTTAGTATAGATATTGCCCAGTTGTATTTACACAAGGCTTTAATTGTATATTGGTGCGAAATACATATATATATATACTAGTCCGGATACAGAGGAAATCTTTTAACATTTCTTAATATTTGTGCAGCCTATGTTTGTATTAAAATATGTTTAAGTTAATATTTTTGTGACAGCCAATAATTAAAAAAAAAAGTTATTATTATTAAATAATATATATACACATAAAAATATTGTAATATGAATTAATTGTCCGGCCAAGCTAGTAATAAAAGAAAGTACGAAAATACCAAACTAAAATAAATAGTAATCTAAAAATTGCAGAGGTGAAATTTTGTATAAGTATTTTACAATAATCATCAAAGGTTTTCGGTTTTTTCGAGTTTTTTACGTAAACGTACGTAAGCAGTGTAGTATTAGAATTAATAAGACCGGTAATTCAAAGTTGTGATGACCATTTCTCAGATAACGAATCTAAAACTCAAAAGATTTGACATAGTATAAAATAAAACCACTTCGATTATTTCTAAAGCTTCTTTTATAATTATTATGTAAAATAAAACTTATTATTAAAAAAGCATACAACATACTCACTTAGATAAACCATCCAACGTATAAAATTACTGAAAGCGACTACGTATAGAATTTGTTCTAAAACTATATCTACAGACAACGCGAGGTGATTCACTGCATTCCTATTGCAGCATTCTCGCTCCTGACTTAATAATGTCGTCGAATTTCAATTGCAAAGAAACAAATACAGAAGTTTGTATACCAGTGGCGGCTAAAGAGATCAAAGGGTTCGCGTTGAAGTCATGGTACCTGAACACTCTTATAGGAAATAATGCTTTTTGTTTTTTATAGTAAAAGTTTTATTATATAGAAGTAAAATACGTTCGTGTTTTAAAACCAGTCCAGTTGAGGTAAGTGTGACTGTAAAATTGACTGATTGTGGGTTTGATTCCCATTCGAGGTGATGAAATATTTACATAAATGTATGTAATATTTCCATTTCTTCGCTCTAGTGTCGATGCAAGGCGTGGCGTTGAGTTCTGCGACTCAGCACGTTATGCCTCCAGAATTCGGCAGAAAGTGTCTTAACACTAGGTATGCTGTATGCGGGATACAGCGTGAATATAATCATTTATTTCAATTGTTAATTGAATCCAGTCATCGCGTTTACATGCATACTCTGTAACACTACACCACTGTGGCTTTAATTTACTTACGTATATAAATCTTATTTATTAATACCGTCGAATAGTAAATATTACTTTCACAATAGTATAACTGCAAGACTTCGGAGAAAACCGCGTTTGATCGGTTCATTAGAAACTGTTTTCAATTTGCGGGAATGATTCAAATGACTTGTTTCTGTCAATATCAATGTATAGCTTCGATAGTCATGTATTAAATAAACATTTAGAAATCTACGTATGTTTCGTTTTTAATTCAAAAGAGAAAATTAATTAATAAACTGTATTTTCATTTTTCTTTTTCAAAGTTAAAAAAAGGCTGGATTTCTTCTTAAAATTCTGCAATTCCACAAGCACTACAAATATTTTTTATAAAAAAATTACTTAGGGTGATGTAAAAATAATAATAGAACACAAATATATATCTAATTTATTCTATCTAATCTATATCTATCCAATCTATTTTAACATTTTGTCTGTCTGTTTATTTGTACACGTACATTTTCTGAACTACTGGACAGATTTGAATTAAACTTTTTTGTTTTACAGCCATTAAGTCTGAGTAGGAGCTCCAGGCTATAATTTGCTATTGAAGATTAAGACAAATGCTAGAAATATCATTCACAGCGGATGGTATATATAAGTAGTTACTTGCTTAAAATAAAAGAAGAAGTTATAAATTTTAACTCATTGTATATCTTCTGGATTCTATAAAAAAAAAGGTTTTACGAAAATTATAAAAATATTTCTAATGCATTCGCTAAGATAGTACATTCACATGGTGATATCCAAAGAGTTCTATTTATTATTCAAACATGTATCTGTCTTAGCCCAATTGAATAGTAAACGTATTGCGGCGTTGAGTTCCGCTACTTAACACGTAATGTAACCGAACTCAGTCGAAAAGCGCAGAACAGAGTGTCTTAAAGAGGTTCTGTCTAAATACAACCCTAAAAAGAAAAAAATAAAATATTATTAGTGTACAATGCGTCCGTATGAAGGTTGCATGGCTATTGTCAATATATAGACAAACAACTTTCATCATTTCACATCCAATATCTCGAAATTTAAGATAGTTTCAAATATTGGAATAAGTTTTAAAAGATTTATTTGATCTTTCGATTCTTTTATATTAAAAGGTTTCGATACACTTCACTGCGGTTTGGCATACGAAGACCGATCTCAATTTATGTGGGAACCTTGGTTATATAACGGCTTTATATAACACCTGCATCGCAAACGAGCCTCCGAGAGTGACAGATTGTTAAAAATGTGATGTATGTATGCGCCAAAAAATATAATTTTACAAACTATTATAATGTACCGTAGAAACAGTAGCGTTTGGCGCTCCGTTCTCTCTAACTACCCCGCTAGGGATAAAGCTTGAAGATAAGTTAAGTTATTATAATGTAAAATTATAATAATTATGTATTATATATATTTTCGCTATATGAAATATATGGGGCAGGTAGAGGGAACCTAGTGTTAAAACACTGTGTCAACTCAATCCGCTATTTCCAGTCAATTTTGACATTTTGCCACTGAGTGGCGGAAGTTAAAGTTTTGGTTACATAATTCATGTGTACAATTAGTTAGTCGTACAATACTTACTAATAAAAATTCTAGGAGTTTCTAAGACTTAGAAAAAATTGTATTTTCAATCTCTATTACTTCATAATTTAGTGATTTTAAATAATAGTATAAATAAAAATAATTGCAAAAATTTTGTGATGCTATCTTAGCGTAGTTCCTCTGCTATTTGAAGTTTGAAGGCTGCAGGTTCAAATCACCTTGGTACTGTTTAAAAATTTAACATAAATGATTAGACAAATAGTTGTAGAACCGGTTCTCTTAGTTTTTTTAGAAAATAATACAGTTATCACTTGCAAATTCAAATTATTCCTCAACTTGTTAAGAATTTGGAGCATTTAGCTTTGAACAGATATGCTCGTGTGATTTTTTGATAAGCATTATATTTTTATATGTTTGTGCGTTTGACTGTAAACCTTAATAAAGAATCTTACTCTTTTCCCCCACTCACCTAGTGGATTTAAGACCTCAAAAATTGAGCAGAAAATGGGAAAGGTGTGTACTCTTAACACTAATTTCCCACTGCCACGCTAGAAAATACTTGATTGATATTGATTGATTTGACTTGATTGATACATTGAACTTGATTGATATAGATGTATATATTTATATAATACTAAATAATTTCTCATAGAACAACAGCTTTCAAGAGACGCTAATAGGACTATTTACATATTACACATATATGTTAAACGTTTTATAGTTCATTAAGAATTATACGTACTGAAGCAGTTTTGTTAGATTTTTTGAAAGTAAAAGCCTTGATAACGTTTTTGACGGTGGAAATATCTAAATTTACTTAAAACCAGTAACTTTAATAAAAGGAATTTGTAACCCACAGAAAATTTATGAACTCACAATTGCATACAATAGAGTAGCCGGAGGGAACCTGGTTTTAACACACTCTGTTCCCCACTCAGCACAAAATATGTCAAAGTAAGTGAAAAATGTAGATCGTAATTCTTGTGGATTATCAATTGAATATTATTGATTTTCAATAAACAATTAGCATAAGGATACTATATTTTAAATTATCGATTACAGATCGATAATCGATTATGAAAATTATGGTTTATCGATACTTATATATATATATATATATATATATATATATATATATATATATATAAGTATCTATATAATATATATATAACTCGTATAAGCACGTATAAAGTAAGTAAAAGTTACTTGTTTTTAGCTTGTGTGGAAAATCTATAATCTATAATATTTTAACAGCATCTATTTATGGTAAAGGTGATCGTAGGTACGTTGATGAGAAACACCTATAAATATTTTATTCTGATGACCTTTGCATGTTCCATATTTATCTCATGTCCTTTATTCAAAATGCCTTAAGCGGTCATTTAAGATAAGCTTATTTATATGTTACATAAAAAAAATGTTTTTCAGGTTTTTCTATTTAAAAAAAAACAGAACCTGTATAGGATCACTTGTCCATCCGAAATTAATATTAAAATCAGGCTAAATATGTATCAGTTGACGAATAGTTTTGGCTACATTTTGTATAAAGTTAGCCACGTAACCTATAGTGTACTTCCTTATAATTATAAATAAGACGTAGACTTAAATCCTCAAATTGATATAGAGTTTTCGATGGGCGAATCCGACTCGCACTTGACTTTTTTTTAAATATTCTCGTATATTCTAAAGTAACTAAATTACTATTATTGGTCAGCGTCCTATTGAAAACACGATAGTTGTGAGTTTTATTTCCTTTGTCCTTGAGGGAACACACTATCTATCTATATTTACCCGCTTTAGCAAATCGCTGCGTTGAGTTCCACAACTCAATGCGTAATATCTTGAATTTCGGAGGCTCAAATCATCATGTTTTGCCGTGTCACCAGAGCGAAGAAATGAAAATATTTATACATAATAATTAATTCCCCCGAATTCAACCTATATTGTCAGAACTGATGCGTCACCAAAAATGTATCGAATAACATTTACTTGTCCTCATGTTACCACACTTTACCGTACGTTGCTGCTTTACTATTTTCATTTCTGATGAAAATATTAAATACTATACTATTAATTCTGGTGAGTTCGGGGGAATGTGGGAAACGAAAGTGTCTTAATGGGACCAGATCGATAGCCGTGCTAAGGATCCTAATTCCCCTCAACCTACCCTGTAATGTGCGGGATACAGCGTGAAACCTACAAAAAGATGTATCATAAGATCTCCGTTCCGTTTAATTCTGCGAGCATTACGTATTGAGTGACGAAACTCAACCCAGACGGCGTTGAGTTTCGCCATTCGCTTCATTTCTCTTCGTTATTTTGAAAGAATCCGTAAATAAAAGCTAGTTCTATCAATTTAATCATTGTATTGACCTACGTTTCACAACATATTTCATATTAATTTATAATTTATGCTAAAATGTAGACAGTTTTTCAATATTATAACGTTAAATCATATATATAATTTAATACGGCCGCTGCGGTGCGCATATTAACGAGGTATTAAGCTGGTGATGGTCAATTTTCATTGGTTTATATTAAACCTTTTCTCGTTGTCTGTTTATTTGTTATCTATATCTTTATGTAAAATTTAATTTTTTTATGTATTAGCTGAGAATTGCTTAACTTAACTTCAAGCTGATTAATTACTTTCGTTCACCGTTAACAAGAACATCTCGTTTTTTTCCTGTTAACGTAGGAATTAAAAAAAAATAGCTTCACGCAGGGTAGGCAGAGGGGACCTAGTGTCATGACACTTCGTTCCTCTCTTTCCGCCGAATTCTGGAGGCATTGCCTCGATACCAGAGCGAATAAATGAGAATATAGATAGATTTACATAAATATTTAAATTCCTCGAGTTAGAATCGAACCAGTCGATTTTAGTCACGCTTTGTGCCCCAACGCCACGACTGGCCTCTTAACGTTGGAATTTAGGGAAATTCACTTTTAATGTTTCCATGATCTAGTACTTTATGATATCACAAACTGTAATATTTTTGAGTCCAATAGTCTTAGTCTGTGCGTTGTACATCACCCACTCAGTTCTGAAAGAATTCTATAAACAATATTATATAGAGATATGTGTGTCTCTCTTTGCTTTTTAAGTGAAACTAAAGTATCAAATATGATACTTATTGAAAGAAAATCGGTCCAAAAAGTTCACTTTAAGTTATCAATGAATGTGAAAAGTAAAGAAGTATTTATTAGAAGCAAGTAAATCATTATTAGACGTCGTTAATTAATTATAATATATGTATATTGAACAATGTAATTTTTAATTTTTGAAATGTATACAAACTTTAGCGTGACATTTTGCAGGGCTCAAGGTAAATAAAATATCGACTCGAAATCACCTCGACTAAAAACTTGACCTAAATACGCTACAAAGGGTGTATTTTTAGTGTTCAGCACTATTTTAGGTAAATTACACTCCAAAGAGTCATTTGTATATGTAACATATTAAATGACATAGTAATTAAAAGACTTTGTATGCTTAGATTATATGAATATATTCTTTTTCTCAGATTATATCTTTCAATATATGAAACTTTTATAAAAATAGTAGACTTATGCTTTATTTCGCAATATGCAGAAGGAATTTAGTGTAAGATATGTTCTTGGTGTATTGAGCCGCAGCCTTCAACGCCGCATTTTGTCTTGTTACCAGTGCGAGTAGGAATTGTACTTAAAAGCGCTATGCTTACAGTCTATCATAGATAATATAGAATTCAGAAAATCAACACGACTTAATAAAAAGTTTTTATTGTTTAAAATGTAGATTCATATGAGAAGCTCTCTCTAAGTGACTGTTCTGTTGCTAAGCGCTATTTAAATCTTACTGTATGCTGATATATATATATATACTCGAATAACTGAGCATGTCAAAAGGATCTTTCTAGCGGGACAACGTAGCTTGATTGTGTTATAAGTAGTCACTTAAAAATATATATATTTTAGTTCGTTTTGTTTATTTTTGAAACAGGTAACTAAAAGTAATCTAATCAACTCAAGAGTTATATGTGAACTCTACATATATATACATAAAATATAAACGTGCGTACGTTTATTGGATGGATATTTAATATATTGCTTTTATTTGTATACAATTATTATATTTTATAAATCATCACTTATTTTTCCTTCGTCATTTTGTCCATGTAATAAATAGACTTATTACAGATAGAGCTACATTCCAATAAAAAATCAACATATAACCGGTTTCAGAAACTATATTCATCTCTTTTTTTTTAGGTTCACGCAGTATCCCGCATAGCACGGTAGGCAGAGGGAACTTAGTGTTGATAAACTCTCCCTTATTTTTGTGTCAATTTTAAAAAATCAAATATATGATTATAATTAATTTTCTCAAACGGATTTTATCATTAGTTATAAAAAAAAAAAAATAATAATAATTAAATAACAATTTACGATTAACTACTAAAAGCATGCACTCCAAAATATATATAGTATTGTACTCGTCAACATACAAACACATTCAAAGCGGAAAACAGTTTAATCAAAAGGTGACCGAGAGCTCTCGGCAGACGTCAAGTAGTTTGTCGGGAACAATAATTACATATATATGTAATCTAATGATATATCCACATATTATTAAATTACATTTGAAGTTCTTAGAAATAAAGAATTCTATCTTACCTTACTCTACTTTAATAGAGCGGTAGTTTAGAATTAGTTTAGAACCTAACATAGAGTAATCGTTCTCTACATACTCGTACAGTCACAGGCTATAGTATACTTGTTTACGGTTTCAACGACTGATACGTTGTGTTGTCCTGCTCGTGTAAGCCGTCTCGCTCTTGGCTAACTTTGACATTGCATCTTAAAACAATTTTTTTTATTACACAAAACACATGTTTTATGTTTCATAATGTCATACATTACTATCATTTCTGTTAATCGTACGCATGTTGTTGTGATAAAGATATCTCTCTATCTAACTTGATACAATATTATTTAGATACATAATAAAAATAAATAAAATATATTAATATATATATAAACTGACCGTTTCGGAAAAGGCGCTCTTCGGCCTTCTGGCTGGCGTCCCGTTCATCCTTAAGTTACACAAAAATCAAAACAAAATCAGCCAATCGAATCGCACCAAACTTTTTCACGGACACTTGTAGAGTTCACTGTCAAACTTTAACATGGACTATTTGGCAAGTCTAACTATCCTTTCGGGATGTATACAATGGCAACGGAAAGGTTCCACGGCACTTAATTTAATCGATGACTTCATACAATTATATTTTTGATAAGTTATCGAGTGTGGGGAGCCGGCGCGGCACGCGGGCTCTCGCTCAGTTGGCTGCAGACTGACTCGCAGTTGGTCGGCCCGCTCGCTCAGCCCGTCAGCCGGCCAGCGTTCGCTCACGCCATGCCTGCATTTTTTACGGACAATAGCCTTACGTTTGGAGGTTATGTTTTGTAGCGACCCCTCACCCTATTTGACGCGCCTTTTTTTCCGTATCCCGAACTATTTTTTCTATCTTACTTGATATATTGAGATTCGATTACCACATTGTTTGCTATTTAATATTATGAAATGAATCATTTGAGATGTTTATGTTCTATATTTAGACGGTCGCCTGGTTAGTCTCGTTGCGCCTGCGACAGTGACGTCATCCCAAGTCTATATTATCAATCTGATTTAGGATCGCAATTACCGTGGATCTCTACGTAAGTTACCGCTATCGAAGCCTTCTGAATAAACATTAATGCGTACAATTACAGTATCAGTACGTTATCGTTACTTAGTTGATGAGATAAGCGGTAAAGGACAGACATTGAAAAAGTGGTTCATTAACGTAACAGATATACAAGGACAGAATCTACCTTGTAAAAATAAAGGACTCGATTTTACTTTTTTTATTTTTTATATTATTACGCACATGTGAGGGGGAACCTAGGTACCAAGTGCTCAGTCAATCCGTACCCATTATGTTTTTATTAAGACATTCGCTAATACTCGCCGCCGAATTCTTGGGCATTACGTGTTGAATGGCGAAACTCAACGCCGTGCTTTGCCTCGTTACCCAAACGAGGAAACGAAAATATTAAATATTTCATTATCCCGAGTGTGATTCGAACCCCCACCCGCCCCATAACCAAACTCAACTCGACTACTTTTAAATAAAATTATATTTCACAATTTAAATTCACAGTTAAGCGAGTGTCTATATGTGTCTATATAGTTCTAGATTTATAGGCCAGTGAAAACCGCATATCAATAAGGTCAGCGATTCCCGATGGAAATAGAACTATAAAAGGAGTCGCACGTAGCAATAATATTACATTCCTCGGCGTAGACCGACGTTACAATAATATTATATTTGTTACATTTTACGAGTGAAATGGACGTATGGTTCCGAATATTTACATTTTTGCTATTTTAAATTATTCTTTTAAATATTTTAAAAGTTATATGATTTTATAAATGAAACTAAGCCAGTACTGAGTTGTACAACTCAGTATTGTGTTTTCAGATGTATTTTTGTATATTTTCTAAAAATATTTATTTCTAATTTTAGTGTGGTACTCCATACACACTTAAAATAAATGCAAAAACGAAGAAATTACTTTACAAAAAAATTTTATTTCCTTTCCAATTTGATCAATTTGTTCTGCGCATATCCAGATAAGGACAAGGCCAGTATGGGATTAATTTATGATCCGAATGACACAGTTCTTTAAATGTAAAATTAACACTATATTGAAAAATATATAAGCGTAATAAAATATTTAAATTCGAGGTTAATGTTGACTGATATAAGCCAATGGCTCATGATTTTATGTCCATCAATAGCTTTTGAAATGTCAAATAGTAAGTACGAGAATAGTAGTAAGTTTTATACTAATTTTTACCACATATTACTCTTTTTAACCCGCTTTTATTAGGTCGGTATGTATAACTTTGAACGTTATTTCACCGATTGACGTAAAAAATATATAATAATAAAATATTGAATACAAAACAAAAACGCACTTCATAAAAAGTCCAACTAAAACAATAAGAAATATATAATAGTTTAATGAAACTAAAAAACATGCTTTTGTTAAAACTGAACTAATAAATATTTATGTATATTTTTTAATTTGAATTAAAAATATTTTATTGTAAATAAATTTTAATTCACAATTGTTTAAAAAAACTTAAATAAGAACAGTATTTTAAAGTTCTGTACATTTAAAGAAAAAATGGAACTCTTATAAGATTATTTTGTTGTCTGTCTGTCTGTTAAGAGCTTTTATCTCAGGAATGCTTAGAGATATCGAGTTTAAATTCAAACCTATACCTATATCTACGGCCCCATGATTTCTGAAAAAAAAGTATTTCTACATTTTCTTAAAAAAACTTTACTTGTACTTTTACTGTACTTTCGGTTAACTGAGAATTACAAAATTTGGCAGGTAGCATCTACAGATAAAAAAAATCTGTAAACTGTAAATTTGTGGTTAAATCCTAAAAAATATATTGCATAAAACATTTTGCATAATATTTTGTCTTAAATAGCAAAAAACACGCATTTTAACACTACACTGTTCTATATATTTGGTACTTTCGATTAACCTGGAATTATGAAATTTGGCAGCTAGTATTTACAGTTATTAATATTAGTTGAGGAAAAAACTAAAAACTATGCGTTTGTGGGTAAATACTAAAAAATAAAAATTTAAAATAAAATATATTAAAACTAATATTCTGTACAAAATCGTTTCCCTTTATAATTTTCTTGTAGACATATTTATTATACTTTCTATTTCTCATTCAGCGGCAGACTGACATGGATGGAGAGAGATCAAGCGCAAGACGGATTGTTGTATGTGATTCGCTGGGATGTGACATTTTAGATCCGAGCTCAAATTAATTGTAACAATATAAGCAAGTTGCCGACAAGTTTTTAATTTAATGGGAAACAGGATCTCTGAACGCAATAAATCAAAATCCATTCTAAAAAGTGTGTAAATGTAATTGCGATAAGTGTAGGTTCTATCCCAACTCTTACTTAATATATTATAATCAGTCATTCTAATAAATAATTTCCATATCTCCGCTCTGGTAGAAAGAATGATATTCGCCATTCAATACACAATATCTCGAAAATTGGGTTAAAAGTGGGGAATGGAATGTCTTGACATATTGTGTCCTCTACCTACCATGATATGCGTGAAAAAGCGTGAAGCAGTTGCATAATAATAATGCATGTTTAATAACAATGTTGCATATAATAATGAGGCGGTCGCGGCGCAGCGGCACAAGGATGTCACTGTAACGCGACGGTTGTGGGTTCGATCCCTTTCGACTCACTCACTCGAGGAAGAGAAATCTTATTTACTTTTATATTTCCATTTCTTCGCTCTGGCGTCGAGGCAAAGCGCTGTGTTGAGTTCTGCCACTCAACATGCAATGCCTCCAGACTTCGGCAGAAAGTGGGGAACGCCTACCCTGCTGTGTGCATAGTGTGATACAGCGTGAAACATATAATAATGCAAAATAATAATTCTGTAAAAATCCAAAAAATGAATCGTCATTTTTTTCTGAGAAAATGTGTTATTTTTAGACGCATAACATAATTAGTGAATCACTACAATACACTTAATATATAGAATGTGAGAGTCAAACGCGTTTCTGAATGAGAGGAATTCTAAGTGAGTAGAGTAAAGGCTAAATTAGTCACCTGGCGCCAACTGACACGAGGACTGCATGATAACGCAAATGACGTGTATTCAACAACGAGTGATATTAGCTAAACATGTTAGAACATTTTTTGGCTATTTTTTAAAAGTATAATTCCACACTTAGAAATTTTGAGCCAATTTGAATTGAAGACATTTTTACACTTTAGGGTTCACATGCATAATAGGTTTGGCGGCAAAATATAGTGTCAGAGAGCTTCGTTCACCCTGGATCCTAAACTTTATTCAGAATTTCACGCTGAATCCCGGATATAGTAGAGTAGGCAGATGGAACCTAATTTTCAGTGGCGATAGCCGTCTTAAACTATTAAAAAATCTTTTTTAATTAATATAAATGCAATTCCTGTCGCGAACATAGTTATTGAAGCCTAAAGCCCGCTAGACAGTAGTTTAAAGCAGCTGCGAAGAAACCTCTTAACTTTCACCGTCAGAACTAGTTTGAGCTTGCATCTGAGCTATCTCTTGGAAGCTTAGTTCACAGGGCCGAACCACATCGGCCACTTTCTGAATCATAGAAAGTTGGTTCAATTTATCAGTACACGTACAGTGTACTTGTGTTTAGATAGTGATAAGGCTGTGTTTATATGTACTTCATTTGTATTGCAGACGAAAGTTTGATAGAATTATTATTTTAGGTTGTTTTTTTGGTCAAAGAAATGAAAATTATTTATTTTCTTTAAAGTGGACCAAATCCACAATCACATTGCTGAACGTTATCCCGCTACGAGTATACCATGACGGTTATGCAATTAGACATTTGTATTTACAGTGTACGCTACAGAGACTCTTGATATTTTTTCTTAACATTTTAGTTATAAAGCAACAATTTTATATGTGATTAATCGAACAAGTATATTTATAACGAAATACTACTACCACTTCATAAATAAAAACAAACATTAATATTCACTAAATTTCTAGAGAGAAATTAATCGCAAAAAAATTAAATAATTTTAAATGATTATAAGTCTTAGTTTTCAATGGAATATTGAAACGTGATCACATAAAACTTAAAAGTCTGCGTTACAGCTACATTTTTTTGTACAGGTATCATTTGAATATAGCAGAGTAGACAGTGAAAACTTAGTGCTAAAACACTCTCTCTTCTAAACAAATTTTGCAATTTTTCTAAATGTAACTGATTAGACTAAATCTAAAGCGATCCTTTGAATTAATAGATCGAAAAAAAGGAAAACATTCCCTCAGGCGGTATCGAACTCACAACCATCGCGGTTACATGTACCACAATAGATTTAAATATTTTTATATTCTTTAGTATTTTTATATGTTTTATTACATATTCTAATTACAGTACGGCAGCTGCGTTTAACAGCGTTTACTTTGTATTTATTTACTAAATAATATGAATCAATAAATATAATAAATAATTTATATTGGATGTAGAAATTTATAAATATGGTTACATTTAAAGATATTACATATAGATTTTTATTTTGCAATTTTTAATATTTCAACCTATTTTAATGATTAATTATATTTGTGATAGAGCTTATTTTAAAGTTTTAATTGACATTACTATTTTAGATGAAATGATTCACTCCATAAGTAATAACACAACAGGTTGCTTTGGCTCATGTTATACAGTCTTCTCAGGAAGAAACAATTACCTGAATGACGTCTGGACGCATCTTGAATACTCAATATGTTTTTCATATCATTTATTTCTCCATTGTTAAAGGCTATTGTAATATTTTAAAATAATATAATATAAATATATGTAAGACTATGATAAAATAATTAAATAATATCCATTGTGGTGCAGTGGGGCAGCGTCTCACTAAAAGCGTAAGGACTTATTCATTTTAATCTCGGCTCTCTGCTCGGATTCCTATACCACGGACTTCTGACTGACTTCCATATAAGCCAACGCTTGGTATCGGAGATAAATTCCTTTATACTAAACTAAACTGTGGACATTATTTTTAAACGAGCTATTTCAAATAAAATGGCTGAAATGTCATAATGTAATATGAACAGCAGAAATATATTAAAAGGTTATTTTGTTATAAAACCGCTTACCGCTGGGAGACGAGTTCTGGAATGACCGCATACTGGATGCAGCGTGAGATGCTATTTGCATTTATAATATATTATGTAACACCTTTACGGTAGAATAGATTGATTTTGCAAAATTGATATGCTTTTTAATTTTACTCAAGAAACTTTACATTTGTTAATAAATTTTTGTAAGGACGTATTTTCTACCATTTCATTCATTCACATCTATATTTGACCTCTCATTAATTTCCAACTCGTCTCATAATGTTCCAAAAATTGAGCTGAAAGAGGGGAACGGTATATCTTAAGCACCTTCTTCCCTACCACCAGCCAACTCAACGTTATACATATGCAATACAGCGTGAACCTAATAAAAAAGGGACGACAGAAAACTGACTAATGTTTTGTTTGAATTTAGAAGGAAAATCTAATCCGACATTTGAATCATGAAAATAATAATTAGTACATAACAACTTTAATCAAGTTTAAATAGTGCTGACGCAGATTGCGCTGAGGTTTGACCTGTCAATGGCAGAATATTTGCACTATAACAAATTAAATTTCAATTTATTTTATACATGGCTGTACTTTTTAACCCTTTCTATTTTATAAAAAAGCTGTTACATGCTTTTTCCCGTATAGCACGATAATCAGAGGGAACCTAGTGTCAGGACAGATCGTTCCTCACTTACCTTCTGATTTTCAAGTCGTTGAATATTAAGAGAATATTTTAACTTCAGTAATCAACATTTTACGCACTGTTGAAAGTACTGGCTCTTTAAAATACTTTTTTGAGTAAAATTTATGAGGGTAGATAAAGAATGTAATAATGAATGATACCGATATACTTTGGATTTGCAATAAAAACCTATAAAGACACCCTTAATGATAATGATAATTGATCTATTTAAATATATAGACGAGCCTTAAATAGATAGATAGAGTATTACTTCATTATGTTTTGTCATTGCTATATAAAGTTCAATGGCTAATGACTATCGTTAGTAGAAATTGTAAAATAGCAAAATATGTTATTTATTTATTTTTCTATTATTTATTACCTATATTTTGGACGCGATTTTAATAAGTTCGAGTCAAGGGATTCTTTGAGATTCAATTACTACTAGAGGGAATAAATATTTTAGTTTATTTTGGTATCTAGGCAAAGCGCGGCGTTGAGTTCCGCCACTCAACACGCAATGCCTCCAGTTTTTGGCATTAAGTAGCTCCCTCTGCCTTCCCTGATACATGGGGGATATAGTGTCAAGCTGATACAAAATAATACTGTTACACGTGCAAACGTGTCAACGGCATCAATTTTAAATGAAAATTCAGTTCGTATTAAAGATATATTGAATGTGACATAATAAATTGCATGGTTCACGATCGTCAAACTATATGAATAGATTTATTAAAGTGCAGGGTAACACTGTTAATAACGAATTATATCAAGCGCTCGTTGCATTTACCGGTGTGGGCGTAGGATCCATTCAACCGATATTTATAGAATTTTAATTAACATCCATCCATCTCTAGCTGGCTACGAAAAAATACATCCTGGAAAACAAACTATACATTTCGGAAACGAAAATGTTTGGAATCATCAATCAATAATATACTAAAAATACAGAATTTTACCCTTACAGAACGGTACCCTTGACCGCTGCGCCACGACGGTTTTAAGAGTTATAAGATTTTTTTCGAAAAACATTGCGAATGTGAAACCCGACGACTTCAGTCTTCCTTTTGAGCATGTCATTGCCTGTACCAGGAGACTCCGCTCTTCCATTAGCATAAAATAATATAACATGTTATAGAAACTTTAAGCTTAACTATATTATTTTACAAATAATAATAATATTTGCGAAAAAAATTACGTTATAATCATTAATATAATATGATTATATTTCTTACTAAGTTATAAACAACGGGTTTTAATTTGAATTGTTTTTATATGCTGATTTGCTAATAAGCAAAAAAATTTAAAAACAAAAATTGAAATCTCCAGAACTAGTTGATATAAGCACTCGTAGCTAAGGCTTGCGAACGAACAAAAAACGGTGTAAATGACCACAAGTAATAAGTTGTGCAGCTTCTCCTACTGTGAGGCAAAAAAACGGCGTGAATCACGAAATCGACCGTTTTGCGGTTACAGGCCATACTTTGAAACATATCCAATTTAGTCGCCCATCGAGTAGAATAAAAATATTTTATAACTTGGAAAAAAAATATTGTCTATTTCTATATATTTACATAGCTATTTTTAATGATTTAAATGTATAATAAATGTTAAAATGTATAAATTACATTTTTGTATATGTGTGCGTTCGGTATAGAATATTTGAACACAAAGGCATAGATCGACATAAAATTTAAAAAATATAACACGTTCAAATCGTTCAAAACATTCAGACAAATAGTTTTTAATTTAGAGGTCGTCGTGGTGCAGCGGCATTGTGATGGTAATCACAACATCTGACTGGTACGACACAATGTTAGAGTGTAAGCGATGATTGTGATCCAAATCGCCACTGAGGGTAATTATTAAATTAAATTAAATTAAAACCATTTTAATTTTTAGCTCCCGTCCGATATGACAGTACGCGACGTACTTTCGCTATCTTCCAGTGTCTTTAAATGTTAATATTAAGTTCTATGTGGCTCACTTGGTTTAATAGGGGAGATGCTTAAAGCTTTAACTTGATATTTTTTCAGGTGGTGGTCATAAAGTTACAGTTGTAAAACTAAATTAAATATTAGTATATTTATTTTCAACTTTCAGCTAAAGTTTCAAGACATTGAGCGTTAAATGGCTGAAATTAACGCCGCGTATCGTCTTACAGAACGGCGAAATTTAAACAATACATAACTGACAGAATGGAAATTGAACCGTACCGTTGCGTTTACACCTACGACTGCCTCTAACGTACCTAATACCTATTAAATTCAATAAGAAGAAGCTTAAAAATATACATAAATATTATTTAATAATAATAATATCTTCAATAAACATTCTCTGGCTTCACTGAACATTTATCCCTGGCAAGTGTCTGGGGGCAAAGGACCCTAACGCGTATGAATATAATTAAATCATTCCGCGTCCTGATCAATGAAATTTTTAGTTACCTCACTTCGTCACCGCCATGCTTGTGCTATTCGTCGGTTAAAATTTATACTAATACCATATATACCATATATATATAAGTTATATTAATACCATAGTTTCTTTGTTGGTCGTTTTAATAGTAGTTTTTTCCGTTATATAATTACTTTTTTTGTGACTATGATTTTTTTGATCTTCTGATTGTTTTTGATCATATATATTGATTCTTCTTTATTCCCTCACAGTGATCGTGTTACCTTTTTCTTTTTTAAAACAGAAAAAAAAAGAACTATTAAGAAGATCAGCGCAGATTCATTGATTAACATTTGTTTTGAGTTTAATTGTAACCTTATGAAGTTGTGCGTCTTTAGTTTGATGTACATATTGTATCATCTGAATGTGGGTTTTTAGTTCCTTGTTCAGTCATAATTCCAAAAACGTATTACTCAGAACTCAGTCATCGTTATGGATCTCTTACGTCTTCTTTTCGAACAACAAAATATAATAAATTCATTATTTTATTATTGAAGACCATCTAGGTACGTAAACTGGAAATAATGAATCATATAATTTTTCACGTTTAAAGCAATGTTATAATGTTAAATATATAACATAAATATACTACTCATTTATAAGTAAATAAAATACACAGCAGGGTAGGCAGAGGGAACTTAGTGTTAAGACACTCAATTCAATACAATTTTTCAAATAAATATTTAATTTCCTCGAGTGGGTGCCAACCCACCCCAATTTTACAGTCACACTTTGTACCCTTGCGCCACCACTGGCCCGAAACTATTTCAAGTTATAATAAAATTATAATTTTAAATAATTGGTTTCAATAAAAGTTCTAATCTCGGGAACTATTGATTTTAATTGAAAAAAAAAATTGTATTGGATAGTCCTGCCTGCGGTCTGAGTTACTTCTGGCTCTTCGACTGGACCCCGGGGGCAAAGCCACAGTAAAGAAATAATACAATAATAATAATCATTAATATATATTTTTCTTTATGAACTATACAAATATGTAAATAGTTTATGCTTATTACGTATGCAAAGATTAATCACTGTCACATTTTCTATATTGTACACTGTAACTCGTATTTGCATTAAAGTTCGCTATAAGTTACAAGCAGGTACGCGTGGGCTTAGGTATTTATGCCGGCCGATCGTTGTTTATTTCTGTATTGTATAGAAATCGCTTAGGTTATATTGACTTTTACGATGTATATTTATTTAATGCATTTAAATCTAAAGCATATTTTTAATAGGATTCCATGTCATCCATCTTTCGTCATCTAGTCACCAGTCATCCATTCATGCCGCGTAATAAAGCTATGCACATATCTTTTAAATGTATTCTTAAATACGTAGTCTACATTTTAAAGTTACAATGCAAGGTGATGTTGAGAGGATGTAATAAAAATGAGTTCGTAGGGTAGCGACTGTATATACCAAAAATAATTGTAAACACCTGTTACTTTTACTTTATATTTTTATATGAAATGTTGACATTTTTTGTGTCATTTTGTTTGTCGCTGAGGCTGAGGAGGCAGATAGAACGTGGAGTTAAGACCCTCCGATCCCCACTTTCCGCTCCTGAGTCAAAAGGAAGACTCTAGGGGCTGAAATTGAGCACTAGTAAAAATCGCCATTAAGAGTGAATTCCACAAGCGGCAGCGTGGCGATCTGACTGTTCACACGATACCACGGTGCGTGGGATACGGAGAGTCTTAGCACTTAGTTTGCTCCGTCTTCTCTCATACATGCAGGATACAACACGAAATAAAAAAAACAAAAAAAATAAAAAGGAAAATTGCTAACCCTATAAATGAAGTACAGTACAAGTGAATGCATCTAAACAGTGCACTGTGCAGTCGTTTGCATAATTTCGTTCAATTTAAACGTGGAACGATGTACTCGTGTCGTATGCGCATACGAATCATTACAGCACGGTTGTGTTCAAGTAATGATATAAGAAATGAAAAATTCATGCAATTAGAAACTACGACCTTTACACGTGTTTTGAGTGAATTTGAATTTGTTCCAAATACATACATGTATCACTGTATTTCTCTGTTATTTGTTGTTTCTCATATGTAGTGTAGGCATAGCGTGTGATTGTAAACGCGGTAGTAGATTTGATTCCCGTTTGGAGGAATGAATTTCCTTTCATTCTTCATGATTTAATAAGAAAACAAATCGCGGCGTTGACTTCTGCCACTCAATACAAGTGGGTCAGTCTTGATGGGAACTAAGTGTCTTAACTTTAGGTTCCCTGTAAAATAAATGAATTCTTTGTACGAAAAATATATATCTATAAACAGTAGGTACTTAGAGTATACTATTTCGAATATTATAAAATTTAAAGAATATTTTAAAAACATACTTGAGATATAAATATAAAACTAATATTAGATGTAAAATTTTATGTTAGAAAGCTATAATAAGTAGAATAACTGGCGCGGGAAACATAAGCGTTATAATATTTATATTTTTAGTCTCGATTCTAAGTAATACTTGAACATTTTGTACAATAAATGAAATGAAGTGCAGCGTTAAGTCGCACCACTTATGTCTACACTCTTAGGTTTAATGATTTCGTGCAGAAGATAACTTTGTAGTAAAATTCTCTCTTTTCTTTCCTTTCTTTTAGAGTGTAGTGAGTAGAGAATGGAGCTCCATCTACCAGAGCTGAAAAAGAAAATATTTATTTCATTTCCCCGGGTAAATCGTATCTACAACCGTTACGCTTGCAATCAAACGGATTTCCACTTTGCCACGATAGCCTTTTATTTGTGTTATATTTTCTTATATAAACAGTAACAACGCGCCAGGCGCAGCGCCTCAGCGTCTGACTGTAAACTCTACGGTCGTGGGTTCGGTTCTGACTCCGCGTAATCACTTATTTTCATAGATAACAAGACAAATCGCAGCATTCAGTTTTGCCACTCAACTCCCAATGTCAAAAGTGGTTAAAATTGTTTATTTGAGTAAAGAATATTTTGAATTTTGATTTTTATTAACAGTTAACACTAAATTTCCTTTACATATGTATACTGCCATGCGGTACACATCGTGAAGCTCCATATCTTTTGGTACATTAATTTGCTCTACGCAATTGACCCATACATATTCTGATATGTCTCATAACGCTTAATGCTCGTACGCAAACTATAATGTTAAAATTGTAAGCTATTTCTTGTCACTCATCACGCAATGTCTTCATTCTGGAAGGAAAGCAGTGAACAAAGTGTTTTGACACTAAGCTCTCTCTGCCTACTATATTATATGGAGAAAACGTGAATCTGCTTTTTATAAGCAAAAGCTGTTAAAATTAACTTTATACCGAAATACCAACCAGTTGAAGGTCTTGTAAAGTTCAAGTGCAATCAAATAGAACACCTAAATATCACCCACCTCCTTTGTAATCGGGTAACTGGATTAATTTCAGCTTGAAAGGCTTCAATGAATCCGATACGCAATATTAAGCACAGCAGTATACATTACCTAATATGAATAATAAATAACTATTGTACGTATGCGTATGCCGCTGTAGAAGTAGGTATTTACAATATTTATTGTAATATTATAGAGTTTGTTTGTTTGTATGGTTAATCTCAGGAACTATTAATTCGAATTGAATATCTTTTCTGTATTGGATAGTCCATTTAATGAGGAGGGCTATAGGAGAGCTATACATCACGGTTATTACTCTGAGGTAACCTATTGTATTTACCATCAAACTTACCTGAGACACATCGACATAATATGTCAAACATATCATATCATATATTAAGATCTACTTTTGGATATCTTAGAGCCTTTTGGATATCTTACTTACCAATATGTACAGAAACTGAATAATTATGGTGGAGATTTTTTCTTAAAGCTCTTAAAGTTTTTAGAAAGCTGTAAGCAAGAGATGCTACTATAACAAATATTTTCTAAAAGTTTGTGATTGTCGATGTTTGTTTCACTTTCAAAACTACTTAACGGATTTGGATGAAACACTTAACGTGTACTATATATATAATCTTTGAGTTAATGGTCAAAATGTCTCCCATAGAGTTAAACTGTGGACAAAACAGAAAATTTCGCAAGATTTTCGCAGATATTTCGCATAATTTTGCACAACATAGCTTCGCTCATCTCCACCCGCCGTGCACAGCGTGTGGCGGATCCTAGTATATCAGAACAATATGTAGGCTAAGATTAATGTGAAGATATTTTACAATTTAGTAAGTTTAAGCCGACTTGCGTCGCTACACACTTTCGCTTTCTACGCACTAGTGTGTGTGTTTTTATATCTTTCACGTACCTCTAACTACACACTACTGCATTCCATGGATTCACCAAGCGTGTGCTCGTCAGTCCCGTCATGTTGCAGAATGAGGAGCTCAGAGCAGTTCCTAGGACCTGCAACACAAGTGTCGGCTGAAGGGGCCTGCTTTCCTCGACTGTCTGAGCCCCTCGTTTCACTAAGTAATATACTCGATATAATTTACTTCATTATCGGTATTGCCTACTTTTTTATTTGTGAAGCTGCTGATATGAGTGTATCCTGCATGTAGCATGGTAGTCAGGAGGAGGCATAGTGTTAAGACACTCCTGCCCCCACAGCAATTAAGTTCATTCGAAAAAAAAAATTGGAGCGCCATCTATACAATGTTAGAAACTAATTTTCAAACTTATCATAGTAAAGTGTTTCGCCATCTTGCGGCGAGTGGCGAGGCAAGAGCAGATACTTTTATTTAAAAAGGTATGTTAGATGGCGCTAGTATAGAAGTATAACTATAGCCCTTACTGGATATAAATAAAAATATTTTAAGCACCTAAGTTATTAACAATTATATATATATATATATAATTAAGCGAGATCCGTTATTTTTTAGTTTTTTGATAAAAAATATTAAAAATATTGAAAAAAAATGTTCTTATTGAGTGTGTGGGTTCGATTTTCTATCGAAATTAAAGAACGAAGTGTCTTGACTCTAGGTTCTTTCCATATACTTGCTACATAACGTAATGTTAAAATTAAAAGGTAAAAATTGTCTAAAAATTTGTATTATAAATTTAAATTTACAATTGGAATGACCACATTACTAGTGCGGATATATGCGGAGTGTAAAGAAAAAACATAAGTAAATATGAATTTATTATAAATAAACAACGTATATCAAAATATTAAATAATATCGCTATGGCCTGGTTAGGTCATGTCGAACACTTCCGGCTGCGTACGGCAGCTGCGAATTCAATTCTCACACAATATACGTTTACACTAAATCTCTTCTGGCGATACAATACGTTATATCTCTTAATGAACAGAAAATAGAACATTGAATGGTAATTTCTTCGACATATAAATATAATATTTATATTTAAATTTTAATTATGCAAATACAAAAAAAAATTGAATTTAATTCAGTTATAAAAGAGGAATCTATCTAAGAAATGTATAAAAATGTTCATGGAGAGCGATTAAAATCCACGTCTGTTGGAAACCGTCCAAGCGCTCTTTGCAATTTTTATACATTTTTAATAAAAGTTTTTTAAGCCGAATTACTCGCGTACTATTTAGTATTAGTATACGTTTTATGAAGCTTATTTTTTTGTTGTTAGCATCGCTAGCATGCTAACTACCGGAAGATTATTCCTAAGTTTCTAATCATTTGGTAATAAATATTTCGTAATTTTTAAAGAGATATTCAAACGCAAAACATCAATATCTAAACGTTAATGTAGCGGGATCCAAACCCGCGCCTCTTGGAAAATGTCCAAGAGTTTGTCACCAATTGAGCCATGCGAGTATGTTCTTATTGAACCACGTAAAATTTTTATACGCTTGTCATTAAAAATTGAGACCGGTTGTGGATTCCACTCCAACTCGAGGAAATGAAATATTTGACATTTTCACTTCTTTTATCCGGTAACCAGGCAAAGAAAACCAGTCAAATTCGTTGAGTTTTACCACTCAAAACACAATTCCTTGAGAATTTGGCAGACAATGGGGTAGGGAAGTGTCCTAATGGCACGGAGTGCCTTAACACAGCTCTCCCTCTGCCTACTCTGCTATATGCGGGATACATTGTGAAGCTGTTGAAAAAAAAAACTATAATAAAAATAAAAACCAATAAAGCGTTTATCCCCTTTTACTTCTCACTAACCAATTTGCATTGAACGCCTGTCAAGTATGAATGGAGACAGTGTCAAAGTTATATTGGTTTTTATTAAGAATAATCTTCTCATGATACAATTTGTGCCGAATTTCAATATTACATCATACTGTGACATTGACCCGTTTAAGCCACGTTTTATTGTATTATTTATGTAGGCTTCGAAACCGTAGTGACTAATAAGCTCGTAACAGTTGGCCTGTTTTTATATGCGTATGTATAATTGTTTACTTGGAATTTTACTTTTATTTTAACGCTTATAAAGTTAATTATTATCATTACATATTAAAAAAATATTTTGAGGCCAGCACAAGAGCGACCAGTTGTGGGTTTGATTCCCATTCGAAAAAACGAAATTTTTTAATATGTTTGTTTTCTTCGCTCTGATGTCAACGCAAACGCAGCAGTGAGTTCCACCACCTTATATTATAATATATAAGTTATAAATTTTATGTTAAAAATATATATTTCTAGTTCTACTTTTAGTAGAGCTTGAAATAATTTTAGAAATAATCTAAATGAAAACTTGTTATATATTAATTTTATATATTAAGTTATATATTAGCTATATTTATGATGTTTTATATTTTATTACAAGCGTTTTGACATTATTGATACCTATGTTAAACGGAAAATATAAAGAGTAAGATTATATCAGGTTTAATATTCAAATCCAGCGTTCATAGCAGGTATTTTATGTATTTCTCTTCTAAGATGCGTTATAAATTCAGAATTCTTATTATAATAATATACAGTAAAGAGCTTTAGAATAGAGTAAACTTTTCTAGTTGGTGGTAATCTTGTAACTCTATAGTAATTGTTTTGTTATTTATAGTAGAATGCGTAAACAGTATATAGTGTTGAGACACTTCTTTCTTCGCTTTACGGCTGAATTGGAGACCAACGTAAGAACTTCGCTAGTGAAAAAAAAACAGTAATATAAAATCGTAGGTTTCGTAGTCAAATGGTAAAATAGGACACTATTATTAACACTTCGATTGTCATCCGTTCGACTGTTCGTATGTCTATCTGTCCGTCTGTCAGCAGGCTGTATCTCATGAACCGTGATAGTTGGGTTACGACTTCCAACACTCAACATGCCCATAGATGAATGCCCTCCACTATTTTATAAATAAGTATTCTTCTTCTTCTTCTCTATATATTAAATGGTCCATCAATAAGAAATAGAAAGACCGAACTTTAAGCCTTTGCTACCAAAGTCCTTATAGTATATATAGACTAATAAGCTTAAATCGTATCCCATTTAAATCGTTAAATCGAATTGTTCAATTGTTTGTTCGACAGATGGTATATCATTCAATTTGTTTGTTACCAGTCCAGCGCCATTGGATTATATCGTGCGACATCTAGTAAATTACTATATCTATTGTATTGGTTATTTTTTAGCTTCACGTTGTATCCTTCACCGATTCAAAGTAAACAAAATGTCCAAGTTTGAGCAAACGCTGCACTTTTTTTGATTATCAAAGTGAGGAAATGAAAATAAAAAATGTGTATACTAATATTATACTCGTCAATTCCAAAGTCACTCTCTTTGGCCAGCTTCACTCTGTATCCCGCGCATAGCAGGGTAGGCAGAGGGAACCTCGGTGTTAAGACACTCCATTCCCCACATTCTATTCCGAATTCTGGAGGCATTGCGTGTTGAGTGGCAGAACACAACGCCGCACTTTGCCTCGACACCAGAGCGAAGAAAAATGGATATATAAACGTAAAGAAATATTTCACTTCCTCGATTGGGAATCGAACCCACAACCGTCGCGTTTGTGGGCAGCACCCTTTGCCACTGCGCCACGACGTGCTCTTTTTGCGTATATCTATCGGCGTAGTGAATTCCAATATATAAATAACGGTAATAATACCATCATTGTTCCTGATGCTTAATATATTTCAGTTTTAACTTTATTAGCATTATAATAATATTTCATTTTATAAAATATAAATTATGAATAATCGATAACTTCTAAGATACGACAACACATTGTCTTTAACCGATTTAATTTATTAGTTATCGATAGGTGATAGGTAGATAGTGTGTGAAAAATCCGTATATATTTCTATAATTAATTTTAAACAAAATATTCCTATAAAAGCCACTTCAACTTGGCCGTGACGAATTTGTAATGTCTATAATATTTAAATAGCCTCGGTTTACTGAATCGTGTCGTTTTACTACATTTTTTTCTTCCAGCAAAATAATTTCTATCTTATCGTTCGACTCTGGCTAGATTTCCGGCCGATAAGGAACTAACTGAAATCTGAAATTGATATATTTTTATTATTTATATTTAGTTACACAGGTAGATACATAATATGTGTATTAATAGTGACCTTACAAATCAGAAACAATACAATGAATAAGATATTTCATTAAAAGGATATTATCTTACGGGCTACTGTAAAGAATTCGAAACGTCAAATAGTCACAATGTATTTCCATTATCAACAGTAAAGGAATAATCTAATTAAAGTAAAAAAGTTCTGTTTAAAATATAAAAATGCCAAAATTATCTTATTCATATATAGAACGTGTGATAAGTAAAATTATGAAAGAAGAGTGAGTGGTAAGAGAGGCAAGGTGCTAGCAGGGTCGATACGCACCTGAAACAGGTAATGTTCACATAATATAATATATTATTTAATATATTATAGGCACAGGGAAGATTCCACCGAATCTAGCTAGTTAGTCTATTTGAATAAAGAATATTTTGTATTTGAATTGAGATATTGCGTTTTGGAGATGGAATTCAACGCCGCACGTTGTCTTGTCACTATAGCGAGAAAATGAAAATATAAAATAACCTATTTCCTCGACGAGGTATCGAACCCACAAAGTCTCGCGTGTACAGTCACTCGTTGTGCCGCTGCGCCACGACGGCCTTAAGTTAAAATTTTCTCTGTTTACATAACTTAACATTGAATGTAATTTGAAACGCCATATTTCCTTAACCTTGTAAATTCAACGGCAAGGCGAACAAACATTCAGCCGAGAAACAATTATATAAACATTTAATAAATTACTTTTCATAAGATATATATTTACCATCGGGGCCCTTCTGACGTCTGAACGTAATCGGTCTCGATTGTGGGTTCGATCCCCGCTCGGGGAAATGAAATATTTTTATTCCTTCGGTCTTGCGAGTTCAGCATTGAATCCCGCCATTCAAGACAGTGTCTCGAAAATATAGCGAAAAATTTGAGTGTCTTAATACTAGAATCTTTCTAGGTAAAAGGAACCTAGTATTAGGAAAGAAATAGGTACGAAACTGCTTTTTTTTAATATATAAAGATATAAAAAAATATTTGGAAGTGGAGTAAAACCAACACTAAGTTTCAAAATTAATTATCAGAAGCTATTTCCATACAAATTATCATTCACAATCGTAATCCCTTAAGACTTGACTTTATTAAGTAAATGGCGATTACGCGTTTTACATTTTACGCTAAAAATGTTATGTAGATGACACACAGTGCACAACTGAAGGGAAAAGCGATTATCGTCCGACTCCCATCTCGGTCAGTCGGTGCCTAGCTTTCGCGAGGGGAGCACGTGTGCGACCGTCCTCAATCTAAATCCGTTAATTAAACGAATTCTGAATTAAAATCACATTTAATCTATCTTTAGATTGCTATAAAAATAGTGTATAGTAAAAAAGTGGAACGATATCAAAAGAAATACTCCGGCCGCCACGTGATCGAAGGTAAATACCGGTACCGGTCTAATCTTATCAAATAATGAAAACAACGTGCAATTTTAGCGATTCAAAGATTTTTTTTATATAATATATGTCATTTATTTTGTAAGATATTTTTTGTGCTTTGAATGTATATTCTAAATATTTATAAGAGTGATTTATAAAAAATGTTTTATCCTAGATAAAGAGCGAAATATCTAAATGAAATTCACCAATTAATATTGGTCAATAAGTAATAACAGAACAGCTAAACCCTTTTGACCTAATGCACTGTGCATATTTTCATTGTAGAAAGAAAATGGCTTGTATTTAATTCAAATTAATTATCTTTTTACTAACGCGAGTGGAATATATATTTTTATTTACCTATTTAATATGTAATCTATAAGAATATGTAATATATATGATTTTAAAATGCATAGGCAGCCAGAAACTAATGTCTGAAAACTCAGTTCCCCGTTTTCTCATTTTAAATGATTCTAAATGTTCGGCGGAACATAACGCCGCACTTTTTCTACCGGAGCAGGGATTGAATCGATAACCATCGCGTTCACAATTAGATACTGTCCCATATATTCTATATACAATTAGATCATTACAAGCACCTCATGTTACACAAAAATATAGCTGAGACATCCTGACGCTCGCAGCTACGGCAGCTTAATCTACATAATGTTTGAAATAAAACATATACTAAATTTCTTACCAAAATACTATAACGAAAAGTATATTGAGGCCGCCATGGCGCAGCGGCACAAGGTGGAACTGTAACACGACGGTTGTGGGTTCGATTCCCACTCGTGGTGAAATATTTATTTACATTTATATTTCCATTTTTCTTCGCTCTGGTGTCGAGGCAAAGCGCAGCGATGAGTTCTGCCACTCAACACGCAATGCCTCCAGAATTCAGCAGAAAGTGGGGAACGGAGTGTCTTACCACCGAGGTTCCCTCTGCCTACCCTGCTGTGTGGGTGTGGGATACAGCGTGAAGCTGAAAACTATATTAAAAATGTTTAAAATATAAGACAATAGAATTATGTTTTTCATAAAAAATCTTAATATTTTGTTCTGTTTAATTAATGTGGATTCAGACGGCGTAAATTATTATTTCTAAATATACAAAAAAAAATACTGATTATTATCTCTTTATATTATTTTACATTTAATGTCTATCTCGAACAACAGAAGGTTTTTATTAAAGTTAATTGAAGGCCCAGGCCTTTGCGCGCCTACTGAGTAAACAAGGCGTGAACGTTTCTTATGAATTAAGATGAAAAATAATAATATTTATTAATAAGCGTTCAATTTAGTTGAACAAAAGGCGAATGCTTCTCAGAAATATTCGAGACTTTAGTTATTTAAATTTTCTAACTTAGGAACTCGTTCCGATACTTGTACGGCATTGTTTATTTTGAAAGATTTATTGATGCGTGCGTTTTTTTTTTAATTTTCAATCAACGATGTAACAAATTCGTTTGCTTT